>JAPMAG010000696.1:0-14241 GCA_036584685.1 Rhyacophila sp. Rhy_31_5 | reverse complement strand
AAGTCATTACAAAGAAACATTCAATATATTTTTAAAGAAATATAAGGTTCTATTTTTGGTTTAAAATTTACGCTTATCAGATTTTAGCATTATTTCTGGCACTGAAAAGGGTAATACTTTTTTCTTTCTATATAACCTTAAGCGATGGGTCTTTTTTTAAATATAAACCTGAATTTTGATGATAATTCAGCATTTTTGGCTTAATTTCTTTTGACAGAACGTGTATTTAGATGTGTATATTGTAATTCTCAAAGCACTTTTCAAAAAACTAAGGGTTACGCCCATTTACCTAAATAGGGTCGATATAAAATGAAATTTAAACAATGTTACATGAGCATTAGTATATATTTTATTTGTCTATAAGGTGGTTTTATTTACTTTTTTAGAATAAATGTAGTTTTCTTCGGGAAAACACCATCCGGTTTTGACATTTTTATGATAATTGTTTAAAAAAACTCTATTTTGCATATGAAAGTAAAATATCGTCGTCAACGGAAAAATATCTCTCATGTGTGAAAATTGTAATTGTTCATAATATCTAAAAACTGATTTTTGAAAGGACAGATTATTGTATAAAACGTCTGAAATACTCTTTGTAGCTTTGAATGCAAAAATTTAAACATCCGAGATTTTTTCAATCGTTAAATTAATTCAAACTATATGCATTGTTATACAGACAACTCCCATTTAGAGTCAGAATTGGGACTTCGCTATAGGAATCTGCAAATTGAAGATTTTTCAAAAAACTTATACGTACACATATAAGTACATACATGTTATTAAACGTCTACTTTAATATAAAAAAAAACTACGCCATCGGGGAGACCGCTGTAGAGGGAACTACTGCAAACGCTATAGGAAAATTCTCTATAATGTGGTACGCTATAGGGGGGTTTGCTGTATTTAACTCGACCACATGGGAAGTAATTTTTCGTTAACAACGATATATCGTAATATAAAAAAATAGAAATTACCAATAAAGGTATTTTTTTTTCATATAGACTCTGATATAGAGCATATGAAATGTTCATAGCTTAAAGATTTTCTTAATATTCGTTTTTTATGAGTAATAGTTGTTAATTATTAGCTCAACCGTTTCGAGTTCGTGTCCTGGCCACAATACAAATGAATAAATATTTGTAAAATTTGCGACCAGCACGTGCCTCGAACGCATGACCCTCGGCTCGTGAGTTGGATCATTCACTCACCCACGAGGGCGACAAAAGGTTTGGTGTGGTAAAATAAATTATTCTATAGTTGAATTACGATTTACTGTTAATGCTCCATTCCAGAGCGGATATGGTTAAAAGAAAAAAAAAAAAGAATCCAAAACAAAAATAAAGAAATACGGTAAAAGATATTAATTATAACTACGTTAGATATAAATACCTCACATTGTCACCATTTTTTTTAAATCTACCAGGTCTCGCGAGTAGATAGTCAAGCTTTTAAAATGCTGGCTATACCGCGAAAGCCTCCCTCATTCATTTAACGTAAGGCGATTAAAGCTCGGCTGATACTTTAATGTGATTTTTCCAAGGCGGCACTTTTCTTACGTAACACTTTTCAAGCAGAAAAATCTGTTAGAAAAACTCGTAAAAGTGTATATAAATTAATTCTTATAATATATTTTATTGTCTATATCTGTTGATGTTTTACTTTGTAAAACGTCTGTGACAAATACAATACTGAACATGATGTTTAAATTATGTGATAAAAATCTTATTGTTGGTGATGGTAGTACATAAATATAGTCGGTATAAATTATTATAAAATGCTGTTTTTAACAAAAAATGCATTTTGGTAGATTTTCCCACGCTTTATCATCTGATGAAGCAAGCTTAGCCTTAATACTTCTCCTTTTCCGCATTGTTAAAGTGATATTAAATATTTTATTGCTAGCAAAACACATTGAACTGGCTATGGATTAGTTGACTGATCAAATTAAGTATTCCTAGTTATATTTTTTTCTCATAAACGTCAACGAGGCTTACAGTTACAGTTGTCTCAACATATATTTTGCCAATATAACGACAATTTGTTCAATTCGTAAATTTATTTTTAGCAAAATGTATTATAAACATTTTTTATGAAAGATATCTAATGTAAATGTATTATAATTGAACGAATTAACTAAACATCGAAAAAATTATATCATATTTTTGTTTGGAACATAATTTTAGTCTTAAATAAAAAAAATGATGAGTAAAAGAAAAACTTATGTTATGATATAAAAAACAATTTATTATATTATATATCGAAACCTTATAGATTAAAACCTATTGATAAAAGATAATTGCATTGTATTTAAATAAAATGCATATATTATAAATTAGGATTTAGCGAAATATTGAAAATTATTTTATAAAAATCATTTATTTCTTTTCTTGGCTTGGCTTGACCACGTGCTGAGAATGTATGAATTGCGTCATAACCAAGCATGTTTTTTATTATAGTCAATCGGATTCCGTTGTAATGGGAGGCATTGAATATCATCCATAAAATGATGCGTTTTAAGCTTCGGAATTCCGGTATGATGAGGGAGGCTAGGAAAAGACTACGAAGTAGCTGGAACTCATGAGAACAGCATATGTTAGCCATATGTTAGGGGCGTGAAATGAGATAAAAATAAAATTAGATTAAAAAAACTATACTTTTAAAATAGTTCAAAAGTTATCATTGACGTAAATACAGCAAACTTATTCAACTCAAAGTTATACATAGTAATATCGGAGGCAGATTATTACAAGCTTTATATTTAATTTGATTACAGTTAACACGTAAACATTAGCGATTACTGAAAACCTATTTTTTTCTATATAATTTTAAAGCATACATGTAGATAAAAATGTTTCCAATATTTTTCTAATTGTTTTTATGGAGACGACTTATTTGGACGTAAAAATGAAGTAGAAGTCGTTCGTTGTATCATTTATTCAGTGAAATATATATTTGAATTAAATTATCACTCAAAAGAGTAAAGTTTACTTGTACTATCTAAAACAAAATGTAATTATAAAATACATCAAAATATATTATTTTATAAAACAATCAATTTAAAGTTTATTCAAAACTACAACCTTTACAATACAATTGTTGAGTAAATATCCAACGTGGATGTTTTTACTTTCAGACAAAAGATTAGTAAATGTATTTTAATAGAGAATGTAACCCATTACCTTTCTTTTAAGTGCCGGTATTTGGCATTAAATAGTCCATTGTTTTAAATGAAAGTCCTTCCGCCTGCAGGAAATAAAGTAAAAGCTCTCTAAAGACCAATACACGTTATAAACCGTCGTTAGCTTTGATGACAGTACTATTTTGAGAAGCCATAATGCAAGTAGACACAGGTTTTTCGATTAACGGTTCGTAGTTCTTATATTATATTAAAAATGTAATACAATAAAGCCATTGGTGACAGAATATTTGATATTCTGAAGCAATCTTTATATTATAGAAATGAATAAAAAAAAAATCTAAAAATTAAACATAATAAAAAAATCTACACACAGAAGAAACATTTTTTTTATATATGAGAAATCTGCGTTTTGTTTTAATGATTTTTTTCTTAGATATTTTTTAGATAGTTTTGTCTTCCAAAAACTAAAATTTTAATACACATTAGCATAAATTAACTAAAATAGAGTTAAAACTAATTTTAACGAATTCCAAAGTAACGAACATTTCACAACAACATTTTTTATAATCCTAGACAAAACATTCATACAAATTAAATGGCACAAAAGTTGTATTTACAAATAAAACTCTTTTTAACGAAGGAATATTTTTAGTATAACGGAAATCTATGTAAATTCAATGAGTATTAATATTAATAATTAAATTACTTAATTAAACAGCGTTAAACAAAGCCATTTCAACACATCGTATATAGGTAAAACTTGAACGAGTTGATACCTTTTGTTAATTGGTTTGTTTATAGAAATAATCGTATTATATACAAATCAATGAAATGGCTCACAAATTTTGAGCTTTTTTAGCAGATCGTGTTATATTGATTCAGCGTTAATTGATAAAGCTATAAACGGAATCTGGACTAAAAACTATACAGTAAAATAAACATAGTCACGCAAAGTTTGCTATAGGTTGAATTGAGATTTTTAAAATATATTCACCCTGTTCGGGCAAAAGAGCTCAACTCTCAGTTTTTTGAAAAGTGCTTTTATTTGATCACAATTTAAACGCCGAAAATTCGTTCATTCAATAGTAATTAGACCGAAACTTCCGATGTATTATCAAAATTCAGCTTTAGATTTCGAAAAAAAGAACGACCTACTAAGTTTGTGGGGAAAAGAAAAAAAGCGTTAACCCTCAATTTTAATGATTTTTCTTTAATATTTTTTTTAATTCGCATATACGAGTAAGGTAAATAAAATACAAATTTATTGGTCGTCATGCACTTGAAGTTTGTGTCAATCGGAGTTTGACTAAAAATCATTAAAAAACGTTATTTGTGCCTCCTCTTAATTTTTTTCTGTAGGAGTTAATCCCTTTTGCCTAAACACGGTCGATATTAACCCTATTAAATAGTAATATTCGTGAAATATATAAACCGATTTATATAACTCTCATTATAGAGAAGTAAATAAACGATAAGTATCGATATTAATTTCGAAAGCTTTTCTAACTCTAACAAATCTCTCCGCGAACCGCAATACGAAAATGTTTTCTCACATTTGTTTCAATAGTAGTAATATTGACATTCCCAGACGTTCGGAAAGTAAGAAAGTACACTTAATTGACAGGAGACGTCAGAATATTGGGTATTTGAACCTTTGTCATTGTCAAACCTGAAATCAATCACTGTAAGCCGTTTACCAGAAAACAAATAAGCAACAGTAGAGGTTTCACGCGACCCCCGTCTCTTCTCAGACATAACTGACTGTGTTTGTATTGACTCTGCGTATTCGTTGAATAAATTTTAGGCAATTATGGTTCTTAAACAAATACTTTGCTTCAATTCGATTTAATAATTACACAAATTAATCAATAGTTGAATAATTATACAGAATCACAAATATACGGATTAAAGAAGATTTATATACAAGTATAAGCGTTTATATCAATATAACAACAAACTAATTGCGAATAACGCATTTGTACCATTATGTTTATCTAGAGCGAATGTTGGAAATGGTTAAAAAAAAGGCGTAATACAAAATATGACAATCGCCATGGGCGTACGGCAACACACAAATCTAATTTACAGAGAATCTAAGGCCGTCTGCACACGGGGCTGCTCAAAAGAAACTGATCACCTAACAGTCCACCGTGCATCAGAATCTTTATAATTGAATGGAACACTGCAGATAGCACTACTTGTTACAAACTAGTCAGTAACGCGTTAGTAATCAGTTGTAGACTCCTCAACCTATTAACTCATTTTTGACTTGAATCATCAAGTTCCTCATCCGACTGATTACAATAACGTTTTGTGAAAAAAAATGTTGTAAAATAACTGTTTTGAGACAAAAAATATAACCTTTGTTCTTAAACTGTTGTCAAAATTATAAAATACGATTGCAAACAGTTCAAAAGGCCATTTAATAAAATAACCTGCAATACATCTTTACCAATATTTATTATAACGTAGTGCCTATGAGATTATTGAGCCAGAAAGAAAGTCTCAAGAACATAAAATGACTAGAGTAGGGATAGAGTTTGCAAAAAAAATGTTATTCCAGAGGGGCCCTCGGACTTCACAAGTTTAAGAACCCCTGCAATAGAACGTTAAAAAGTTTGCATCTAAAATTTTGAGTTTTTTTGCAGTAGCAAAAATCGGCTGTCAAAATTTCATTCAAGATATTGATGAACCTAAAATCTTCTTCGTAATATATTTCTTCTGTAATAATAGTGGTAATACAGTAAACTGATGCACCACTATCACGATCACTCAAATAATTATTTATAGCTCACAAAAATAGTGACGTTCCACTATCCATGACCACACAGAAAACTACTGATTTCGATTATTTCTGAGTAGACCGCGTGTGGAGAGTTTAGGAATCGTCTAGAAATTTCAATAACAAAACAGGTTCGTTTCTTTTGAGTAGTTCCGTATGCAGAAGGCCTAAGACTTGATATTTCTAATTTTAAATTTGGTGGGGACGCATTACAAGTCTACGCTTATAATCGCGATGCTAGCCCCAGATGCTTAACGCTAAGTTGTACGTAAAGCAATGTGTGATTACAAATAACTTTAGTATATTAAAATGAAGTACTTAAAAAAAATTAGATCAAATAAACACCCGAGAATTTGGCTGTCGAATTTTAAAACCTAGTAACTGACTTTTTTTTAAAAAAAATTTTAATGCATATTCTACTCGTATATTCTTTTAAACATGTCCGCTCCGAAACGAAGCATATGGATCTAAACAGTGTTAAGATTATTTTGACAGTTATTTTTGTTACGAGTTATAATCGTCAAATATTAGCTCAGCCGTTTCGGCTTCGTGTCCTGGCAACAATACAAATGAATAACCATTTTTAAAATTTGCGACCAGCACGGCACTCGAACCCGTGACCCACGGCTCGTGAATCCGGCAACTATCTACTCATCTACGAGGGTGTCACGTATGTTACTAGGTTATAATGCACATTTTACTATCGATATTTTATATAAAATCAGTATCTATATGGGTGAAATCAATTCTCTTAAACATGGCAAATGACAATATTTTCCTTGAAAACACCTTTAAAACCTTGTAACTAACGCTCACTTACTAGGTAATGAAATTGGTAAATGCACATACTGGTTTTAATATCGTTTTCCTATTCCGTTCAACACAATTTTCACTGTATATTTTTGTAGATAATTCTCCAACCAATTTGGTTATCCTAAACATTTTGCGTTGAAGCGCTTACTAGGGTTTGAAATTGGACAACCGAATTGCTCTGAGAAACAATAATTTAGCTCTTACATGGGCGGCTCATGTTTTATAGTACGATGAATCTATAACTCTCAATAAGGTATTTACACTAGACTGGCCTAGTTTGGAATGGGTTGATAATATATTACTCGTATAGTGAGGTGGACACTAAGAAGCTTAGAGGGATCTAAATGGCTCGTTGTGGCACGTTTCATATACGCTCCAAAATGGAGCGTATGAGATTTTCACGGTGTTTTATATAATATCATAAACTTTCAACTTTTTTCGTCCCGTTTCGAGAAAAAAAACTCACCGCCTCCTTTTCAGAAAAAAAAACACTTTAACTCCTTTCTTGAAATCAATAATGTAACCCTTAGCGTTTTTGTGAGTATTGCCGAGTATGGCGGTAGTTGGTCCTCAACGCCCTTTAAATTTGCTTAAGACCAAAAACACTCATGAGATATTTTCATTGCCCAATGGTAGCGGGCACCAACCTCGCTGGTTCATATTATGCAAATAAATATATATGAATGTGAAATATTGTAAAAAGATATTTGGCATCTTTCAAATGTTAAATATTGCAACGTTGAAAGATAAACTTTTAATAATCGTTACTAGGTGTATACGAAATGAACCCTTTTCCTGTATTTTACTGAAATATATTTACTTAGAAAGGTCAATTGCTTTACCAATTTGATGTATACCATTCGTCAGTCACGTCAGTCACACTTAATGAAAATACGTAATTAAAAATAAGTTTTCCAATTTTAAGCGACATTGATTGTGAGTATTATTATTTTTTGTCGCAGTAGCTTCAATATGTTCTCTGATAAATCTCATACTGGTCTGAAAAGTTTATAAAATGTTTATTTATTTGTGATTGTTGCAAAGATATTGACTAACAACTATCACTCACAAAAAAGCTGTTTAGACCAGTGATTCCCGAACTTGATATGCCCTTGGACCCTTTCTTGCAGCAAAAACCTAACCATGAACCCCCAAGTGAAATAACCCTACTTAACTGCATTCTAGAATATTTGCCAATTTATTTATCTTCGATGTCTTCAATGATCAATGGTGACTGTCATGTTGTGAGGTTTTTTTTTAACATTCATAATAATGAAAATGGTCACAATTATTTTACTTTATATTAAACTTGACGCCGTCCACGCACCCCTAAATTCATTTTAATTTACCGCAGACCCTCACAGCAGTCACAGAGTCCCGTGGGTCTTTTGACATTTTGAGAACCACTAGTTTAGACAATCTTTACACTTTGAAAGTTCCATATGATTTATATCGAAGCGGACATAGAATTTAAAGAAAAACATAAAACTAGAAGACTGATCAAATTAATAGAAATGATAATGTTAAGATATTTTTCATATTATGAGTGTCTCCAATGCAACAACTTTAAGTTTATATGACGAAATAACTAACTTTTAATTCTTTTCAATAACAGGTGTAGTATGTAGAAAATTCATGTGAATAAATGGTAGAACATAAAGATAATAACAAAATTATGATACATACGTATTTCGACAAAATATGTTTGAAAAATCATGATCAGTTTTTGTAGTCTTACCGTGTTTTCAACTGATTTGAAATGTCACAAATTTAATGTTTGTTATTAGAAAAATAGTCAACAGTCATTTCATATATATTATATAATATATGGAAAATCGTCTAAATTTATTAACTACCGACATCTATAGTCAAATTTTTTGAAAAAATTCTTCTTATTTGTATTAAATGAATTTTTATTTCAACTAAATTTCAAATCATTCATATATACAAGTAACGTATGACATTTTTAACTCAACTATATTTGTAGGCTTTACCTTGTCAATCTTTTATAATAAAGATCATTTCTTTCATGTTTTATATTTAAGAGTATTTCTGTAAAATTTAGTTGAACGCCTGATGAAGAAAAGTGCTATCGTGTTTATGAATAATATAATACTTTGTTTTACAGCCAGATGTAAATTTAAAAAGTACTAAGGTTATATTTTCACTTTTCACTACACATACACGTAATTTCTAACTAGTTTTTCGGTAGATTAAAAAAACATATTTAAAACAATAGTTCTTTTTTCTCTGTTTTTGTGAACTGACTACTTTTTTAATGCACCCATTTGTAATATCTCTTTATAACTCATAAAATGAGAAAAATATTTTTAGTAAAAACTACTATAGTTTATTTAATATTTTATCCAACATATAAAAAACTCGACTTATTAAAGTTTATAAAATAAAACTATTTATTTTAAGTAAGTTAATTTTACTCATAATACCCTGGGAAAACAAAAATATACTTTGCAGATAGCTTGTCTAAATAACGTAAAATCCTATAAAGCTTTAATTCATTTCAAAGCGTTAGCTTTTTTCTCAATTTAAAAGTTGTCCGATCGATACAGCCGCTTTTACAAAGAAAACTTTTCCTTTTTTCAAGCCAATCACCAAGTGTCAAAGCTGATATCATCTCGATTTTTCGTTTAATTAAATTCATAAAAATAAACTTATCCGTATTGTTTTTGTTTATGAAGCTTTCACTCGCGTCAAAATTTAATAAAGATTCACTTATTTTTTAAAGTTATTATATGAAATAAATTTTAAAAAATCAAACGTAAAATGAACTATAACAAACATTTACATAATATACTAGGCATTACTTAAATTGGGTAATCTTCTTTACAATAAAAACAACAGTGACTAAATCGTCTGTAATGAGTGCCTCGTGTTGGAGCATGCGTGATGCACATGTTTCATCACGATGTTTAAACTGATATACGTCCAGTATTTTTACGGTTTTTTTTTCATTCTTAACCACTTGGCACTCAACACGACGTCTACAGATTTCTACGGATTGCATACTACACTTAATTTGATTTTTGTTATCATTTAGATAATGAAATAATAAATCAAACTACAATACTTAAAAATGATAAGGCGATGATAGTAACCTAATCTTAAAAGTGATAATTGTAAATATATTTTGGTAACCCTATCTGTTTTATAATACATAAAATACGTATATTCTTATATGCTGGTTGTTTATTTAAGTTTTTTGAATACTTTTTTAGAACTTTGTAGTTTAATCACAGCAACAAGCATTTTTTCATATATTTTTATTTCGAAAGTTTTATAGGCTCCATCAATCAAGTGGGAGAATGTTGTGGGCTTTTCCGCAAACAGGCGTACAAAACGCGAGCACCAAAAATTTTATTTAACGCTAGGCACTATTAGCAAATACGAAAAGTATATACGAGTATTGAAACATATAAAATATCTACTCTCAATCAATCACCTATAATGGTTTTAACAAAGAACTTTACGGGAAACACAGCCTTTGCTTCGATGAAAAGGTAAGCAATGTACTAAGCTATTTTAATTAAACAAACACATTTATTTTTACATATCAATAAAAAACCAGGACAAAATATCTTCTGCCATTTGTACTCGTATTAGTATATATAAATATATATATTTTAACCATGTCCGCTCCGAAACGAAGCATATGGATCATCACGATGTGAAGATTATTTCGACAGTTTATTTTTTTACGAGTAATAATTGTCAATTATTAGCTCAACAGTTTCTGGTTCGTGTCCCGGCTACAATACAAATGAATAAACACTTGAAAAACCAGCCCGGGCTTGAACCCAGGATCCCCGCTTGATAGGTGTACGCGCTACCAACTAGTCTAATGGGGACGATTAGTATATATATCAGGCGAATATTATCAAAACAAGTCATGTCAATTTTTGAATTAACAAGGATTATGGTTGAATATTATGGTGTATGACGTTTCAAACGAAGTTTTGGTTTCAAAAAATATCAGGTCCACACAGTTTATTCTTACATCTTCATACATATATAGTTTTTTAAATCGTTTCATACACAATAATACTCAACCCTAATTCTTGTCAATCCAAAAATGGACATGACTTGTTTTCATAATAGACGCTTGATATTTTGCCAATTCTCTTCAATATTTTTTGTAAGCTCATCATTATTATGATTATACAATTTAAAATTAATAACTTAAAGTCAAACTCTTACAACAAATACTATATAACAACAAATTGCTGAAAAAATTGTGTAAAAACAGTAAGAGAATTATATAAGACATTAAGTGTAGCCAAATGGTTAAAATATTTAATGGCTGGATAAATTGGGAGTAACATTGAAAATCGTCGTACTTACCATTATCCACATGTACTCAAAATATACAAATCGGCTATATATGTGTTCTAAAGGTTACTTGATTAATAAACGAACTGTATCAAATATCATGTGTATCGAAAAAAGCTCAGATTCAAATATACTGAAAAAGATATTTATTCAGTAATGGTTTATTTAAAATTTATTAAACATCTTTATATTGCCTTATACGCTCGAAAACAGTTCATAAAACCTTCAGAATGTAAATATATTTCTATTATATTTATTAACCATATTCCCTCCGAAATGGTGCAAATGGTTTTTCACAATGTGAATACTGTTTCGACAAATTTATTTTACGAGTAATCATTAATTCTCAGTTATCAATTTTACCAATTTGGTTCATGTTCTAGTTTTAAATGCGCATGAAAAAACTTGTAAAAATACCTACTTTTAGAACCTAAGGTGGCCAGTTTAACGTTTAATAAGCATTCAATTTTTTATGAATACATTTAAAAACATAGGATTTCCAAAAGATTTATTGTGTCTGTAGAAATCAGGGCTGTGAAATCGTGACATTTTAGGTAGCGTGAGAGTAGGTGGGTCTCCAATTCCGACTCAAATGTCAACGAATATATACGATTCAAAATTCTGGACTACATTATGTTGGAAAGATTCTTTGAAGCAGTGTTATTTATATCTCGCTTACGCGTATAATGTTTGTTTTTTATTGTTACGTTTTCAATCATCGTTTGGCGGGTACGTAAGTTTACGTATTCTATCAAGAAATAATATTATATGACTTCTGCGACTAAAATTATTATTTTTTACCATATCCGCTGCGAAACGAAGCATATGGATCTCTACAATGTGAAGATTGTTTTGAGTGTTTTTTTATGAGTAATAACTGTCAATTATTAGCTCAACCGTTTCGGGTTCGTATCCTGGCTACAATACATTCAAATAATTGAATGAATAAAGTTATCGACGTAGCAAAATAGACAATAAAATAAAAATCGGAGTTGGTACATTTTAAACTAACTCCATAGCCCTGATAGAAATACGAATATTTAGTAAAAAAACACGTTCATAATGTGAGAACGTCTTTTTTATTGAAGGATTTTTTTACAATAAGTAATCACTTGTATTTTTCTCAACTCCATGACTTAAATCTTTATATTTGTAAAAACTATTGATTTTTAATCCAGCTATAGGATTTCGACCCGCATGCTCTGAAATAGAAACGCACGCGATATTCACTGAACCACGGTGGGCGGCCTACTGAATTGTACCTCTCCCAAAGGGCATCAATTAAATGTCTTGTATTTATCTGCGATAAGACTATGCCGTAACGCTTTTATTGGCTTTTCTACCTTTATAAATTTCGGTTCAAGAAAATTTTAATAGGTTTTGTAACTTTAGGACTCTACTCAAAGTTTGGTAAATCGAGAAAGGCAAATATTGAGCTTTTCCCTTAGTCAACAATTCGTAAAGGACGCTTTTCTTTTCAAGTAAGTCCACTTTCACTTCGTATTATTGCTTTCCGTTCGTTTTTTTTTCAAATTGTTTTCTTATGAATCTTTAGAAGAGATTCTTAGAATACAGTCTGCCATTTGATTTTTTAAAGTTTAAGTTTTGGCTCCTTACAAATCCATATAAAAGTAAATAAATATATCGACCGTGTTTAGGACAAAGGAAAGTTACCCCCACTGAACAAATTTTACAGGAGGCACAACAAACATGTTTTGATGATTTTTAATCAAAGTCACATTAACACAAATTTGAAGTGCATGATGACCAATAAATTGGCATGTCATTTTCCTGCTTTGATAATTAAGAAATTACTAAACAAAAATCATTACAATTGACGTTTAACGCTTTTTTTCTTTTCATATAAACTTAGTGAATGGTTTTTTTTTTCAAAATCTAAAGCTAGATTTCAGTAATAATTCAGCATTTTTGGCTCAATTCCTTTTAATAGAACGTGAATTTAATCGTGTACATTGTGATTCTCAAATAAAACCAAGAGTTACGCCATTTTACCTAAAGAGGATCGATATGAATTAATGAATATATTGTAATATTCCGAGAAAATTCCCTATAGTTTCGCGTTAAATGCTTTCTACTGTAAATACAAATTTAACGTAAAGATATGAGAAAAGATTCATTCGTATATGTTGATATAGAAAAGGGATTTCACAATACTTTGTCGTCCGATAAAACCATCGTATCTTTATTTTGTCGAAGTGTTTGGTGGTAATAAGCTAGTCGATGTGTGTCACTTTTTGGCTCTATTACACCCCGTGCTGTGACGTGAGTAACTAAAGCATTTAATATTAAATGATCACTTGTCTTTCTACACAACGTTTACGATATTAACAATCGAAGATATTTGCGCGAATCAACACATCATTTAATAGAACCGTTACCCTAATCTAAGACCTTCTAAACGCTAATGTATTTTCGATCGAGTCACAGTCACCACTATATTATAGGTATAAAATGTACATTATCACAAATACAGAACTGTATCGATTAATCTACTTAGTCACCGTAGTTTCTTGGGTGCATCATGCTATGCTACTAATGCCAGTAAAGCTCTTTTGATATACCGTGTATTTTGTACATGACACGTTGTTTGCACAATATCTAAGTCATGGCTTGAGGGCATTGCTTTGTTTGATTTTACAAAGATTCTATGATATAATTTAGATTTGAGAGTATCTCAACAGAATAGAGTAACTACATAATAATAATAATATATATTGAATGAACAGTATTATTCCAAAAACTGAGTTTGAATATAATAGAACTGTAGGCAATCAAACTACAATCAATTAATTCTGAGAACAATCTTATGACGTAATAAAATTATTTCAATAATTCTTTGAATGCTTTGCATTTATAATAATTTAAGCACAACATATTTTAATGGCAAAATCTAAACTGATGAAAATATTTATCTAATATATGTTTGGCATATCGTTAATATAATAATATTAATCAAAAAACTTCAATTCGATATATTCACAAGACACACAATTATTCCTATATGAAAATATTTTTTTAATAAACATTGCAGTTTTAATTTTACTATAAAACACTGAGGAATAATGATCAAATATACATACATACAATTAATAATGTGTAGATATTTTTAATTGTATGCAACCAGCCCAGGCCTTCAACC
>JAPMAG010000694.1:1215-14243 GCA_036584685.1 Rhyacophila sp. Rhy_31_5 | reverse complement strand
ATTCATTTGTATTGTAGCCAGGACACGAACCAGAAACGGTTGAGCGAATAATTGATGATTATTACCGGTAAAAAAATAAACTATCAAAACAACGAAGATCCACATGCTTCATTTCGGAGCGGATATGGTTAAAAGAAAAAAAAAGAAATATATTGCTGCATAGAGCTATCAAGAAATCATGCGATAAAAAAATAACAAGTGTAATGAATACTTTGAAAGCTATAAAAGTGCTCAAAAATGTATCGCGCAGTATTAACAAATGTACCGGGTAAATGTCAGTTTGTTAGTTGATACCAAGAGAATAAAAAATGAAAATGTTAGTCTAATTAAAAAGTTCGTTGGTCAGATTTTATAAAAATAAAGTTTTACAGCGTGTAATAAAAATGATCGAAATGCAAATACACATTGAAAAAAATACGTGGAATTTGCGAAAAGCAATCACATTCGAATCCACAACAGACTTTGTTTATTTTTTTACATAGAATAAAAAATGTTTTCAACACACATGTCGATATTTATTTTTAGAAATGAAGCGCGGGTGAAGAAGAAGTGCGAAAAGTTAAATAAAAAAATGCAAATCTGGCCATCGTGAATCCTTAGGGGATCCTCTGGTCCGGCAATTGGTACCCTTTGAGTTACCAGCAGCTTTGCTTGCTAACATAACAAGCTACTTTTTTCGAGTTCACCACCCATCATCCCTTAGGATTTGTAATCATTTTCAATACATTTCTAATGGAGAGGGAGAAAACTACGTATACGAAAGCCTGCAGTACAAAGAAATATATATATTAGCGAAACCTTTCTGACAAAATATTACGTCTGTTGCGGGCGTGTTTTCTTCCTCGTACAAGTAATATACCAAATGGATTACATAACATTTTTACTAAGTAAAATGAAAGCTTTAATAACACTATTGTGCGTACTTTAATAAAATACGAGTATAAGAAATTGAATTGATTTTAGGATTTTCTGTACGAATATTTCTGTACTGTCTTCAAATTAGTAGTTATATAAAATAGAAACGAACTCGTAAAAAATGCGAAATTATTCATTATACTAGAGAATACACGAGCTCGGGAAAAAAGTTTATGTCCATCTAAAACGTTGTCTATGCAAAGTTAATTTCAGTCCATATTCATTTTCTTATCAAACATGCTCAATGAAGTGATTATGAATATATCAGTTATAATACAACAATTTCATACTAGAAAAGAGTCTCAACTTATTCACATCTTCTGTAAATAAATCTTACCTACGTGTTTTGTGCAAACTATTAGCAATACTTAAAAGAATATTTACTAAGAATATTAATAATAAAAAATAATCACTGTGTCATTTAATAAACTGAGTTGAATATAGAAACGAATATTAAATATTAAGCATGCCCATTGATTCTTGTCTAAGATAACTATTTTATTATACATTAGTATGCAAAGAGTCAAAATATCGTTTGCTACTAGTATATTAAATTGTAGAACATAACTTCGTACCCGGAGGGAAATTATACTATGAAAATATTGCTCTTTTCACCATGTCTGTTAAATGTCGTTTTGGTGTTGTTTCCCTCGGATAATATATACTCGTATATTCTTTTCTTGTATGATTACAATATAATTAGGTATATTACTGGAAAGAGCATCGCATAGTATACTACACTATGTCAATATCTCAATTTCGCCAAACATTGACATGGTGTAGTTTACTTCCCAGGTACAAAGAAAATATATTATATATAACCCTATATTAAGAGTAAAATCTAGCAATTTTTTGTATTATTCAGTAAGTGATGAAAGTATTGCTTTACAATAAAAAATTTACACATGTTAAAAGTTCATTCTTTCATTTATAAAAGTATTTAATTTAACCATATCCGCTTCAAAATCAGGCGTATAAATATAGAGCGTTATGTGGTTTACGGATGACCCCAAAATAAAAAAAAAACAAAAAAAGATGTCCATAACACCAATGGCGTAGTCAGAAATATTGGGCTTTCATGCAACGATTTGCACGATTTAAAAAAAATGAGATAAGTATATATCCGTATGTGTCATTACCTACTAGCATTTATATAAAACTATAAACATTTGTAATAAATTTATAAGAAAATAAATTTTGCTTAACGATTTTAATATTTCTTCACTTAAAGTTTTTAAAATCATTAATATATTCTATGAGCTCTATTTTCAATGGCTAACGATGCAAAACTGTTTAGCTTGGATTTTCCAATTGAGTTCAGTTTGTAGTCTTTTATAAATTTTAACTTACAAAAAGACCTCTACTCTGCATGCCATGGACAAGTACGAGTATGTCATACATCGTTTTCATTGGGAAATGCAATTTTACTTGAAATTGGATATTAAATGTAGACAGATTAAGGGCCTTCATGCTTTTTATGAGTTCTCTATGAGGCAGCTACGCCAGTGCATAACACTAGTTATGACAAGTAAAAGTACTATGATGAAGCAAGTAATTGCGTTTTATTGATTGAAATTAGAATAAAAGTAATAACAAATGACAATTTTCACGTTAAAATGATAATATTTTAAAAGGCATTTGTTATAATATATATAAGAGTATGGTCGTCTACTTGAATAAATAAATTAAATGTAATGGTCTGTGGAACATTGCGCTGGGTAGACCAATTAAGAAAATGTGCAATTATCTACTCCCTCAATGTGTTCAGTCTACGTCCATTTACATGGCATATTTCAATACGTGTTAACTGCTCTACATGTCGGTTTAACATACTAATTTGGACCGCTTTGAGTTACAATGGTGCATTTACACGTGCGCTAATTAATAATATGATATAGGTTAAGATTTAAGATATGACATATCGTGACTGCATTATCACCACTAATCGGTTTTGTGATTATTAGTTAACACAATGATTCATTGATATAAAAGTGTAACGATTCTATTATATCATGATTTCTACTATGGGGTCGTCTATAAACTACGTAACGCTGTTGAAAGGGAGGGAGGGTTAGTTTTGATTGTTACGTAACACACTTCCTTAAACGACGATGTATTATTGCTATTATATTTAATATTATATAATATTTACCAAAATGATTTTTTTCCCACCACTTACCTATCAGTATTTGCATCTGCAATTGTGCGCAGCTGCCTTCCTGACACCGCACGAAAGAATCTTTGATTTTGAATGCCTGATTTTATTTTAACCACTTCCATAGCTATGCTGCATGGGATGGTATCATCTTGCACCGAAGAAGTTTATATGCGTTGTAGACTACCTAATTGCCTCATAGCTACTCCTTAGTAGCTTAGAGTGCCATGTACCCCCGTTGTATTGAATATTCAATCAGTCTGGCCGTCCAAGCCTGAATCCGATGAGTTTACTTGGGAGTTCACCTGCAATTTCTACCAAAAAAATTCCGCAACTTTGGGAAAGGCCTTGAAACTAGTGTAAGCGTAGGTAGATATCAAGCCGCATGCCCGATAGAACCCGCGTGAGGACGGATCCTGGTGAATAGGTCTATACCAGGTTATGCCCGCAAGCACAATTAGGCCTCTCTACTAGCTTACCACGCTCATAGAGCTTGGTGGCAAATTTACCGTGTCCAGTCAACAATTGACTGGTCCAATGTGAGGGTATTAGTCTCTTTGATTTGAAAAAAATATTTTTAATTTGAAATCTCATAAATTTCACTCCTATTTAATGTGGAGAGTTACGTAACCTTTGAGAAGATTCAAGCTAAATGTCTACAACGTTTATAATAATTGAAGATATTACGAACGTAATAAACTCATAATTTGTAAAAAAAGACTATATAAGTCATTTTGAATAAAAAATACGGTTTTAGAAATATTTTCACTACATATGATATATTTACTACAATTGATTAGTTGAATTGTTTCAAAAGACAAAATCATTTTCCGGTATTGTTTTTATCGATTATAATTGTGAAAAAGTATTGAAATCTTTATTTATTACTAAATTAATAGTACCAATTTTATGGAGCTCCATACGAAATAGAATACAATACCGCTAGAGGTAAATAGAATAGTTAAAAAATAATATAATTCAATATGCAACTAAACAGCATTTTATAAAATTAACCTAAACGGTATGTTGTAATGGAAATATTTAGGTGAAAAATATTATTTAATTAATTTAATTACTCAATGATAAGCTATTAAACGTACAAAATATTAATTTGGATTCAATGCTTCAACTGACTTTAACTTAACTAAAAAAGTTTCTGTATAATAAATGATATTTTTATAGTATTTTTCTCGGATATGAAGTAAGGAAAAGGCGTAAAAAGAGTGTTATTAAGCATGGAGTTCAAATTTGATATGTGTTATGAATCAAAATTAACAATCTACAGTGTTTGTAAACACTTCATAACATCAATTTTAAAATTCTTATCCAAAAATCAATGTTTCGTTGGATTTCGTAAGCAAACTGTTGACAAAAGGAAACATTTCTTTCCAATTATAAGCTCTTTGAAGTACAAATGTAATTTTCTTGAAACTGATGAAAACATAATAACACATGTTTACCAGAAGATTTCTGTTAAAATTTTGGCGAACTGCGTCTGACAGCTTTGTCAAAAAGCTTCGAGGGAGCTTTTCATTGTGCAGGTAAGCAATAAGTTTGACGTTTCCTCCCGGACCACCCCTTATCTTTGGCGTAAAGTTTGATGCATAATAAAGTTTGTTCGTGGCAGGTTGTATGCAAAAGTGGTGCAGTGCTAAGTTTTTAATTGCAAATGAAAGGCGACTCAAATATCAAAGCAATTAAAGTATCATGTTTTGTTTAATTGGAAATTTGCCACCAAGTGGAAGCCGCGGAAATAAAACTTTCACATAAAACTGCAGTTCTAGAATAACGAGTATGAAATTAAAACAAACTAATAAACTAAATTCGAAAATGCCATTATACTCGTTATGAATAATGTATTTTGTAACGTCAAAAAATATATTTTACTAATATTAATAAATATGGAGCTAAAATCCACTCAGGTCAAAAGCTAGCTGTACAACTTTCCTCTAAGTCTTTCTGTCTATAACATTATTTCTCTCTAGTCATTAATCTTTAACATTTTTGTATCTATAGTTAAGTAATCCATACATCTTATTCTGGGACGTGAACCAATAGATTCCAGTACCTACTGAAATTCTTTCTTTTTTATTCATAATAAATTTTATCAATAGAATTAAAAAAGGCCCATTTTTACTAAAATAATACTAGTTAAATATGTGTATAAAACATATTGAAACTTACATTTCGAATTATTTCATACCATATCACTACAAGGTGAAGCATTTATTAGAACATTCACAGTATAATGGGAATTACTTTTTACAAGAAACAGATGTTCACTATTACTAACCTTTTACTAGGCTAACAAATCTTAGTTTATGTATTGGTTATAAATAGAAATGAATAAACATTTAAACATTTGTTGTGGACAGATAGGGATTCGAACCTGCAAACTCAATATGTTCTTTAAGCCACCGTGAGAGACTTTCGATTAGTTATTCAATCATAAATATCTTTGTCACAATAAGTTAAAATGACATAAATATAAAAAATATATTAACATGTATTGTGAATTTTCATCATTGTTTTTCTCAGTATGTTCCTGATTTTCTGAGCAGTTCGTTCATTATTGTAAAAAAAGATTGTACATGGTGATTGTGTTGTCCTTGGAAAACAATTTCAAAAAATGTAGCGGAAACTCAGAAAAAATCTTTTGATGTCAAGTATAATCGTAAAAGTCAAAATCCTTTGAAAGCGAAATTATTTGAACAGGCAATTTCTGACGATACAGGAAACAGCGCCGCAAATTTCGTTTGACAATTTCAGGTTATTATAGAGTTCTATAAATATCTTTATGTAAAATTATATAATTGTCTTTATATATAGCTTTTAGTGACCGCCAAATTTAAATAAAAAAAAAATAATAGTTGAAAGAGCATGACTAATTTGAAGTGTGTTTTATTGTGCGATATTGAGTTAAAATGGCAATTAAAACTATTGTAAATAGTGATTAAGACATTTCAATAGTACTAGTAAATGGCTTGTTAATATAAATACATGAATAGTTTTCAATGCTGCTTATATTACGTGGAAACATGAAGCATTCTATGGTTATTATCTAACAATACACACATTGTCTTTGTAACTACTCTATGGATATGCATACGGAAAGTAGGGGTCGCAATATCAGTCTCTTTTACAAAAACCGGTATTTTTGATATTAAAGTTTTACAAATACCGGAATCCCGATATTTTCATTTTTTGGATATTTAAAGAAGCTTTCGTCGAGAGTCGACGATTTATCAATGAAATAAAAACATTCAGAAAAGATCAAATTTTAGTTTTAAATAAGCTTTTAACAATAACATAAATTTGTCATACTTTAGATTTAATCAAACAAAAAAAAATACTATTCCTTCCATAAACTTTTTAATTTAAGCTGTTTTATTAATTAAATGTTAAAATTATTTGTGTTTTTCTTAATCAATTATCAAATTTAAATAATAAGATCCAATCCAAAATGGTTAAACCACCAATAATTCATCACTATTACTATTGAAAATAAGTGTTAAATCAATGAAAGTACCATATTCTACATCTTCTAGTGAATATGCAATAAAAAGTTTTCTTTCTTTTTTCTGTTTACAGATTCAATCTAACTAATAGTAATTTTTGTATTACACTGTATAAAAATTATTGCCAAATATTGGAAGAAGAATTTGTACATAGAACTCACTGTAAAAATATGTACGAGTATTAAGTTGAAACTCTCATAATATACGAAAGCAGTTTTTCATAAAAAATATATTTTGTGGAAAAAAAACATAAAACTTGTTATTATTTCAATTAATAATATCCTACTTTAAATTGGAATAAAAATTATTTTAGCTCTATGTGTGATTTTTTTTTATTAATTTAGCTCAGTTCATAAATAAAATAATATAAAGGTAATAAAAGTGCTGTAGAATTGTAAATGACGAAGATAATTTTGATTTATTTTATTAGTATTCGTCGTAAGTATTTTATGGAAGATTAAAATTTTTACTAACAATGAAAAATAACAGTAAAAGAGAAACGTCTTCTTACGTTTCATACAATTCTCGCAATCATAATTTTAACATAAATAAAAACATGGCGAGTAAAAGAAAAAAAGAACTCCCCGCAATTTTCTCGCGATGCATAAACTTCGCTTCATTCCCGTTATGAACTAAATGATGAATATTTTTATATACCTAAAAGAAAAACTAAGGCGATAAAATTTACATTCTTTATTGCCACTGGCCATGTTTACGTCTTTATATTGACCCAAATATTATGAAATCACAAAGTCTGCAAAAAAATGAAATGATAGAATTATCCAACAAACCGTCCCACGTATACGTTTTCTAGTTTCATTTTTGTAAAATAAATAAGAAAAAAGGTAACAGGAAAAATTACCATGAACCTATTTTTTATTTACAATAAAGGTTTCCAGAAAGTGTTTATATAGTTTAGTTTTCAAAGATGTATCTTTATTGTTATTTACTTTTTTGTCAAACGCTATCTTGATATAAAGCACATACCATAAAATATTATGGCTATATTAGTATGACATGTATTTTCTAAATAATAAAAAAAAGTATTTGAAAAACTTTTCTGTGTATTATACTCGGATATACGTATGATAGATTTTGCATAACTATACTTTTATTCTTGTTGCCCTCGTAGGTGAGCGGACAGCGCACCCGTCCCACGAGCCTAGGGTGTAGGGTTCAAATCCGTAGCTTGCACAAGTTTTTTCATACGCATTTGAAACCAAGACATGAAGATGATTGGTTTAGCTAATAAATAACAATATTATTACTCGTAAGTATATGTTAAAACAATTTTTACATTGCAAAGATCCATATGCTTAATTTCGAAGCGGATATGGTTAAATGAAATACTTTTCTAAATGAAAGAAAAAAAAATTAATTGTAAATCATTACTTACAGTATTTACTGAACACAATGGAATATTATTAGGTTTTACTCTTAGCATGGGCTTATATAATATTTAGTTTTTAAAAAATACACATTTTAGTATACCTTGATTTTAGTATAGTTGTAATTAGAAGGTAAACACTACTATGTAAATTTTTGGTAAAATTAAGATATCGACACAGTGTAGTATATAGACGACGTTACTTTTACATAGACAGAAGAGCACAGATAAATGAATACCACTATAAATACTTATGAAAGAGTTATGCATTTTAATCATACATTTTGTACATATTTGAATAAATATGTCTAAAATATAAGTATCCTGACTTTAATAGGCCAGAAATTTTAATGCCATTAATGAAAAATAATCGTTCTTACAATTAGTTTTCAAGTGAAGTATCTTTTTGTGAATAAGAATAATGGGTCGTTAGTTTAAGTCCCGCGGCATGTAAAAATACTCCAGTTTTGTCATGTGTGTTTGCAACCAAAGCAAGGCAACTTGCAATCAACTATTATTGACGGTATAAGTTTTATAAAGGAATTCTTCTATTATGAATATTCATACAGTCATTATAATGTGGTAGTTAAACTATTTAATTAACTTAAGTTAAAAGAATTTGACGATAAACATGTAAATGAGATAGAAACTTTATTAATATTCTGTCCAATGCTTTAAGTTTGGAAACAAATCAATACTTTAATCATTTCGTTTCAATATTACTAGTTTGTTGCATTTGACAGTTACAATTTAGTTGCTCTTGCATTCCGAAATTGTATTTGCATTCATCATGCATCAGCATTTGGTGCAATAAGTCCACCTTGAAATCTTGCACTGACGTATTCCTCATCGTAATTGAAATACTGCAGAAATTTCTACTGGGCGGTTCAGAAGAAAATTAAAATAGATTTTTTTTATTGAGTTTTTGATATCAGAGAAAAATTAGATTTGTATTACCAGTAGAGAACTAGATGTAAAAGTTCAAATATAAACTATTTGACTTAAGTTTTCCTGTTGAATTAAAAAAAACAGTTTCATAAAATGATATGGTACTTCAGCATAATCTATATTTTTCAATTTACAAACAAAAGTGCACGTGTCCATATTTCGTTTTTAGTAATTATTGAGCTTTTCCTTAAAGTTTCCTGCAATATTAATTTTAAATTGTTTAGAAAATTTTATACACAAGATATGCAAGTATACTGATGTCAAAAAAAATGAGAAAAAATTATTCAATGATGAAAAACTTTATGATTACTTAGTAGTCATGTTTACTTGTAGCGTAAAAATGGAAATCCTATCATCAAAGAATAAAAAATACTTCTTATTTTATACTTGAATCGATATGATTTTCAGAAATTAAATTCAAATTTATTTTTAACGTAATTATAATTTTGAAAAATATGAATTTTCAATCAATAAAAGTGGACAATTTAAAAATAATCAAACTAATAAAGCTTTTCTTGATTTTTCAATATATTTCGTAAATATCTTGTTACTATTTCAGTACAATGATTTTTTAAATCTGACGCTGAATTAAATTAAATATCTTAAAACACTGTACTGATTGAAAACTAATCGGTTACTAACAGTATAATATTTCTTATTATTGTTTATAACTTAAATCAAATGAAATCAAAACTCAACCCGGAAATTTTGTTTTAAATCTTCTCAAAATTAATATTCAGCTTCTGTCATTTATTTAAAATTGAAATGGCAAGCAAAAGTAACTTTGATCACTTGCAATAAAGTAAAATAAAATCCATTCTCAAACCATTGAACTAATGCTTAGTAGATTTTATATCTTTATCAGTATTATGGAAAAAGTTTAAAGCCTAAAAATGCCGACTATTTGCGTAAAACTTCCTGCGAATCCTTTTTGATTACACATAGATATTACTATCGGCAAATGAAGGGGGCAATTCTTTTTCATCACAATCAAACTGTAATTGCAAACAGGGGTAGAAAGCTAGGTAGAACAGCAGGGTGGTTTCCAGGAGGCAGCGGCGCGAGGGGCGAGCGTCCCGACGCTTCTGCGCGATCGCGTTTCCCTCAGTTGCCGACTTACGGCCCCCTCGTTCGCACGTTCTCGTCGCATCGACCGATCGCAATCCAAACTTGTCTCCACACACCTACATGTGAAGTGATATACCCTAATGCGAACCGACACAATCGTCGAGTTCGAAAGTTACGCCACTTAAAAACATCGCCAGTATCGATTACTATTCATGCACAACTACTAAAGTTTTGCTACTGGTTATTACGTTATTAATCTGTAAAGGGACTTGTGTTTTGTTTCGTTACTCATGTTTAAAAACTACATAGTGTATTGTATAATATTGTGTACTAAATACTTTACGTAGATGTGACTTGTCGCTTTTGAAAATTATATCAAGAAAGTTTGGTGAACTTACCACCGCTTGAAGTTTCAATAGGCAACTGACAAACTGTCTACTGCCTGTCTCTGATACAGGAGTTGTTAATTAATAATGATTGTGTTTCGTGTTTAAAATTACTCAATTGATTGATTCCGTTTGTAGTTTGAATGAATTGATTGTTGTAAACTGTCAAAAAAACTAAGTGATGTGAATCTTAAAGCTTACTGATTTGGGAAGCAAATATATTTTATACTGTACCGTGAAAGTTTATTTTATTGAACTAATGGAGATTTATTCTAGAAATCAATTTAACAACAACATCTGGACAATCTGCAGTAAATTTTGTGAATAAAGGTAGGGTAATATTCATATAATTTATTATGTAAGCATCTTTAAAGAATCGCCGCATTTCTTTCATGACAATGTTATTAAATAGAAAGAAAGCTCTGATACAGAAATTATAAACTGAGAACAGAATGAAATCACGTTTACGTAACATTTGTTCATTTTTCCTGTTTGATGCTTAAACTATATAATTCAGTTTTTCATTGAAAAATCTGAACTCTTGTTGTATAATTTAATTATCTGCAATATTAAGTAATTAAGCCATTTAACGTTAAAATTTTGAACGATTATTAAACTTGATAATTGTGTATGTTTGTAAGCTTTTTTTATTTTAAGTACTTCAAATTAAAGGAAAATATTGCTTGGAGTAAATAATAAAAAAAATAAAATAAATTGAAAGTAGTTCTATGTGAAAAGCATTTTTTTCTAGTCTAGACAGTTAAATAGTTAGCTTAGATAGTCTGAATTTTATTTAGTTTACAAAGTAAAAGATTTATGAGAAAAAGCGTCATTATCTTAAGTCAGCCATAATTACGTTTCCAACTAAGCATGTAAAATTACGCCCCCTTTTCAATAAATATTTATCTGCGACGTTAGTTTACATGAATAATGTATTCAATACAATTAAGAAAATTAATATATTTGTAGATATATTATTGCTTTTATTGTATATGAGTGCAGAGGTTTATATCATGAATTACGTAACGTTAATAAAAATATTACCAAACATAATTATAATAATATTTTTATCGAAAACCGTCTGCATATGTAATACGATCGCCATAAAATTATACATTTATCTTATCGCGTAAATAATAAGTTTGACAGCATTCAATTGAAATTTCTAAGAATGTTTTGTTTTTTCAAAAGTGGGCGCAATTATTTCATAAAATATTAAATAAAAACGTAGGCGTTCTAATTTTAGTGTATTAAAACTGTTTGTAATTAAAAATCTATATTCCAACAAATTGAGAATTGTTTTTCAGCGTATTTAGAAGAAAAACTGTATCCAAAAATTGATATATATTTTTCTTAATTTAAAAATTGCTTCTTAGCTACGAGTAGAGTATAAGGGTACCATTTTCGTAGGTCGCATCCATGAGATTTTGCCAATGACTAGTCTACTTGCATCCTTATATGTCATACCTGCATGCCTACACCATCAAAAAGAATAAATAATATGAATGGAATTCAACGATTTTTGGAATCTGTTTAGCTCAACAACGAAGCATTACTATTAGACATATGAATAAGATAATTGCATAATATGGTCAAGCTAAGTCTAATGACTGCTCTGGATATAATCAAACGCTGCATGTTTTGTCAAGCTGTATCATAGCTCCCATAACATTTGCTACAGAGATATTCTTAATGCTTAATTTCCTATTATTTTGAGACTTCGTAAGGTGCTATAATTCACAACTATAAAATAATACTGTAAGTTTAGATTGAACTAGATAGCGAATGCAGCTGAGAGTTGCAGATATTTTAAATAGAGTTGTATTTTGAAAGATTAATATTTCTAAAACTCTAGTACTATTTTTGAAAAATAAGTAAATTGATTGTGTTCATATACAGGTCTAAGTAACCTTTTAATATTTTAGGCATCCTTGTGATTATTTAGAACATATGAGAAACTTAAGGCCTGTGGTTATTCAACTAATCACTTAGTTAAAATATTTTTGAAGGCAACTGTTGCAGTTCTTACACACCATTCTTAAATAATATTAAATTTTTATCTCAGTATCCAGAAAATATGATCGTTTAATAAATGTTGGAATTATCTTCATAACATTGGTCCTAATCTACTATTTGTAAACCCACTTACAAAAAAGTTTTATTGAATTATTTTAGAATAATTCACAGTTCATAAATGTATTTAAGCATATCGTAATTTAATAGTTGATTATTTGGTGTTTGAGTTTTTTTTTTCAGTAACATTAGAAGTATTCAAAATAAAACTTTTAACATTTTCCTAATGTGGATATTAACTGTGTTTATGCAAAAATAATTAACTCTCACAGAATAAATTTTACAGAAAGCACATACAAGATTTATAATGGTTTTTAGTTAAAGCCATAAACACAAATTTCAATGGCATAATGAGCAATATATTGGTGTTTTATTTTCCTAATACGATAATTAAAAAAAGCTTTTAAAAGAGAATCATTTTAATTGAGAGTAAATGATTTTTTCTTTTCCACACAAACATAGTAGGTCATTCTTTATTCAAAGTTTGAAGCAGAATTTCGATAATAATTCCACATTTTTAGTTTTTTTTCCTTTTAACAGAGCGTGTATTTAGTTGCGTATATTGTGATTCTCATATA
>JAPMAG010000693.1:461-14245 GCA_036584685.1 Rhyacophila sp. Rhy_31_5 | reverse complement strand
ATATGTAATTTACTAATTGTACAAGCAATCACTTGTAACAAGTGTATAAATTTACATCTATAAAATTAAAGCAAAGTGTGTAAAAGGGTCCATATTAATATTTCGACCGTTTTTTTAAAGATTCCTCTTTTAAAGTGAAATATACCGTAAGCCACTGGTACGATTCCAGAGGGGTACATAAAAATAATTACAACGTTGATATATTTAATTGCCCACGAATCGATTCACGCTGCAAGACTGGGATATGTTATATTAATGACCGCTCACAGTACGAAGCGTAATTATTGGGTGCTGGCCTCCGTAATCATACCGAACTGTGTTTCCATATAAAACAATATTATATCTACATTGCGCAAATTAAATTCAAGCCTATAAAAATTATTAAAACGTGCGTTTATATAAAGCGGTGATCATAATTTGACGATCCAAAACTTTTAATTGTACCCCTCAATCGTTTTCATCTTATTTTTTTTATTTATATTATCTGATAAATTTTCTCAGTCCATACTGTTAATAAATTTAAAACGTGTAAAACGATAACTCCACCGCAGCACTGTTAATTGATATTGATATTTGCATGTTCTTATTTATTTCACATACATATGGACACATGTTGTATAGAATAAATCAGTGATAAGACCCACACCCTACTTTTACAAAAATAAATAAAATCTAATAATCGCAATTGAAAATATATAAATAGTTATAATTTGATCGAGGGTGATTGTTTTGTAGGCCGTTTGTAAAACGACCATAACAACCTGTGACGGGAAATCCCTTATGATTCGCTGTGTCTTCAATAACTATAAATATCAAAAAACAGTACCAAGTATCTTGTGGGGGTACCTGCTTATGCATTTATTACATGCGGAGTTGTTCCCCAAAATCCCCCCTCACACGGGTCATATAGGGCACGCGGACATGGTATCCACCAAGGCCAACTTTAAGGCATGTAGTAAATTTGCGAATCAATTTTGCGCAGACTCCCAAAATGACTCTTCGATCACGAGCCTGGATAGCCGGGCTGACTAAGTCGTCATAGGGCATCTCATGCCACCAGGGACTGAATGACGAGGTAGGTTGCTACTCATTTAACACACTGTGCATGGCGATACCGTCCCGTGTGACTCCGCTACAGGCAGGTTTAAAATCAAATTGTGTGGAAGAAAAAAAATATTGCTTTCGTGAAGGGTCAGGCAGACGACCGCGCATAATCACGGTTGTGAGTACTGGCGAATCGGTGGTGGGTCCTTCAAAAAGTACAAGTATCTCAACAAAACAAACTTACATTTCTCCGTACGCATAATTTTGGCATGTTAATAAATTAAGTATGCACACATTTTTAATGCATGAAATATGTGTTTTTTGAGGGTGTACGAATGGTGAAATTTTGGGCCTAAGCCCGATACAGAAAAAAGTTGCTCATCATTGATATAATAAATGTATTATATACTAAAATTTTTCGTGACAAGTATGTTATACATAATTTTAGGATTTTGGCAAATGATTTTTAGGAAAAGGGCATTATCTGCGTTTACTTGAACTTCAGTGATTTAGTAGCGTTAGCTGACGACGAATCGCGTGTATGCCGAACTGTTTGACATGAACTTTTAAATTATTTAATATTTTCCTTTACAAAGCTTTTTGTTTTTTCTTTTAGTTTTAGTGAAAAAAACGTTTATTTAACGTTCGCTGAAATGAAAGTTAACATATAAGTGTACGAATTTCCTGTGGCGTATCGATGATAATGACAACTGAGCGTCTTATAAAAGTATACAGTGAATTCTCTAATGAAGTTCTGTTTTTGATTCGCGTAAAAATTAAATTGTCTCTACTCTTTAATGCAAAATGTCACAATCAAGAGCATTGATGTTGGTGCATAAAAATAAATATACAACAATAATTAATATTATCACACAAAACCCACATGGAATAAACAAAACGAAAAACGCCACCCGCCAAAAAAAAATATTCCACACTCTCAAACCGCATACGGTGTACAGATACACGTTAGCACTAATACTTGGAAACAAACACACGACGAACAAGCGAGTTGAAATGGAGGGTACATTTTTATATCAAATTTCATTTCGATTCCGCATTCATATTTTAAAAATCGCACACACCTATCCGTCTATACGTATTCTTTTACTTGGTGTCTCCGGGGCGCCGGCGACGGGCGTGCGAGAGGGACGAGATGACTGCCCCCCAAAGGTCAAAGCGGCGGAAGAGAGAGAAGGCTATAGGCCTAGCTGTCCAAAATAACGTCGAAGGGGATGAGAGCGTGGTGGCCGGGGGTGGTGGTTCGGCTTATATACATAAAACACAAATTATAAATAATAGACGGACATTAATTTTTTCCGAATACATTTTTCATTTTTATATTATACTAGGAGGCGCGTCGGTGGACGAGGGGTGGGCGCGCGGCGAGGGGGCGGGCGCGGAATAAAGAGAAGCGCAATTTGATTTTTAATATTTCATGAAGAGTGAGGGGAGACGGTTTTAATGGGTTACATGGGGTGGCCATTTTTCCAAAGTGGCGCAGAGATGGGGGTGGAGGGTGGACGAACAAATAACATGCAGCCTATATAAATCGACAGCGGGCGCTCCAGTGGCGTTTGGTTGGGTGTACGTCGAACTTATAAATCATCCACAAGTAAATTTGTGATGTTTGCATTAGGCATCTAGACAGGACCAGCCAAAGGTTTTACACTCCTGCCAAAGCAATAACAGGGGTGAATAATTCAAGTCAAGCTTTATTTACATTCATACTATATGATATGAATATACGCTGCAAGAAAATACTATAAACATACTTAAATTATAATTAATAATAACCACATTATTTTTTCTTGAGAGCATTTCTTTCACGTACAAAATAATTCATTGAAATTATTCAATTCTTTCCCAATTTTAATTGACTTATTGGCGTCAAGTTTGGTAGTGGATTGAGTCAACAGCATATTGAGTGCATAAGGCACCTACCTCATCGCACAAAAAACTAAACGAAACGACGTTTGGTTCTCTTTTCTTATTTAAATTAAAGTTTTTTTGCAAATATACATGATGATACCATTCCGTACGATTCCGTTACCAAATGGTCTAAAATGTTATATAGAGACAAACATGTTAGTTGTACAAGTGCCAGGCCGGCAAATATGATCAATACTGCCGGGTCAACGACGACTCTTCAAGCCTACATATTTTTTAATATATTCCAAAACTGAAAATAGTATAATTATGACGATTTTATTTCGTTACATCACATTTAGATACAAAGCAAACTATTTCCAAGCTTTTCTGTCTCCACCTCTTTCTCTGAAACCGTTCACATACAGTCTTTCTTTAGTCATGTTCTACACTACACCATCTATGAGTATGTATGGTATTGCCAATAAGAAAAAAGTCTTTTACCTCAGCATTTATTTGTATTTGAAAACAATATAATCTAATATAATTCTTCAACTGGCACAATTATCTTATTTTCACATACTTTTATGGCCTGTTCTCGTTTTTCTCAAATATCACATCCTTTCAGAGCATTAGATTTCACAGTCGTGTTACAAACTACTTTTACAAATTTTTGTTGTGATACTATCATATTAGCCCAACTACAAGATGAAGTTTTTATTTTAAAAGTTGACACATAAATAAGGGTGTAGCCTTATATTCGAGTCACAAACATATTGGGTAACAATAAGATTCTGAAGAAGATAATATCACTGAAGATTGGACCGATGCTGGGGATGCTATAACCATAGGTATATCTGACTGTTGTCCCCATTAGACTAGTTGGTAGCGCGCACGCCTTTTAAGCGGGGATCCCGGGTTTAAGCCCGGGCTGGTTACAAAAATTTTCAAATGTTTATTCATTTGTATTGTTGCCAAGACACGAACCAGAAACGGTTGAGCTAATAATTGACAATTATTACTTGTAAAAAAATTAAAACTGTCAAAACAATCTTCACATTGTGAAGATACATATGCTTCGTTTCGTAGCGGATATGATTAAAAAACATCTGACTGATCGGATTAGTTACTGTAAGTGAACTGTTTTATTTCTTCTTTTCATGTTTACACATGTACTATACTATTTATCTAGGTACTTATTTTTTATAAAACATTATTATAATATATTTTTATAAAATGGTGGGAGATTTTTTTTTCTTTCAAAAATACAGATTGAAAATGTATATCGCTCTATAGTATATAGTACTAAAGAAATCAAAAAAAATAATAATATATACTGGTATAACAAAACAATTTGTATATGTTTATTTTATTATGAATGTAATAACGTGTACCTTAAATTATAGTTCATGATTAATACTGACAGATTCCTTGCTGTTACCAACGCCTTGGGTGGACAATGTCTGCGGTGCGGCCCTGTATGTAGGTATCCAGATATAACGAAAAATAATTGCGCCTTACGCGTTATTTATGGGCCGTTCTACATGTAGGCGCACGTGCGATCGTTAATAATAATTTTTAGTGTTTTGTGTACTTTACGAAATACGCATACGTGGAAAATCCATCGAACCTTATACGTAACGTGAGAAGACAGCTGTACTAGACTGAACATACCCGTACTTCTGAAACGACAATCAAAACAAACAGACGCAATGGTAGAAACTTGCAAGCGGTTGGCACGTGTCATTCTCATACGAAATCACCCGTCAATTAATTTTGTACATCACGCCCGCGTATTGCTGTATTTACGCTATAAAACTAAAAAGCGTTCACTTTTTGTTCTTTTCATGTATCTTTCTCATTTTTAACGTACTCAAGTATTAAAATACAGTAATTAAAATTGATTTGAAATTATTTCACTCTTTTTTATAACTCCATATAAGCCCCGAGATGGAGCATATGGGATCTTCATAGTGTGAAGATTTTATTAACGTTTATTTTATTACGAGTAATAGTTGTCAATTATTAGCTCAACCGTTTCGGGTTCAGGTCATGACTACACGATACAAATGAATAAACATTTGAAATTTTTTGCGACGAGCACGGGCCTTCAATCTGTGACCCCCGCTTGCTAGGCGTATGCGCTATTTACTAACCTAACGAGGGCAATGGTATATATATACACAAAAAATATATTTATGGAAAAATTTATAAAAAACTGAGTTATTATTTCTATATTGAATAGTTGTTATTTCATGAATGAATATATTCAAAATCCTTTTCGCCTGCTAAGTTTACATAATAATAAATATATTTAAACACTAATGTTCATTCAAAAGCTTAAGTAAATAAACAAAATACTAACAACGTTGAAAACAGATTTCTAACCCCTAAATACCCGCCAATATTCGCTTTTGTTTGACTGTTTTTTGACCATATGGAGCTGTACTGGACGGTATCACCATGCACCATAGTATAACAAAAATATTTATAAAAGTCATAGACTTTATATTTGTCTCGCGGTGAATAAGAAAATCGCACACGAGTATCATACAATAAAAACAATGTATAAAATATATAAGTCAAAATACATACATTTCTCATTTAAATTCCATATTATTATTAATGAAGGTGTAGAAATACACTTGTTTTAACAGCAAAATTAAAATCTAAGCAAAAAACACAAGGCAATATTTCTGTAAAGTTTCATAACAAATTTACTAAATTTATGCAGTCTTACGACGCATTTTTTTTTCTTATATTGAATATCAATAATTTTTTCGATGTGATACTAACTTTATATCTATTTACCAGTAGCCGCGCTGATATAAATATATTTTCTCTGTTTTACATTATTTCATATCCATGTCTCTTCTAACGCCCAAGTTTGTAGCTCTCTGTAATGCAGAAAAGCTCCGAATATATTTTTCAGTGTAACGAAAAGTTTTCGGCTTTTTATGTCTGACGGCAGAGGGTGTCGTTTACATAAAAAACAAAGTGTTAAGTCAATCGATATATTTCTACATCGTAAGTGTTCGTCTACCGCTGTCTTAAATATTCTGTAAAACACTCGTTAGTAGTTTGTATCACGTTGTAATATAAAAAAAATAAAATTAATTAATGAACCGTCTTTTGGAACTTTTTTTTTCAAAAATATTAAATATACAATATTTAAACTCTCAAAGTCTTCTGAGCACACAATTTTGACATGTTTAAATACTTTGTTAGTTGCTTAAATTAAAGTAAAAATAATCTATGTCAGCATGTCTTTAGAATCATTTATTTTTTTCACTGCCAGCTATTGGTAGAAAGGAATTGAATTAAAATAATAAATTTTAACCAATTCTATACATCAAGATATTTTTAATGATTAGTCTTTAAATATAAAGACGGTTTTGATGTGGAAACAAAATAACTCTACTATGTTGCACAATATGTTATGAATCATTAAAAATCTTAATAATAAAAACAGAACACGGTTTGTAGTTTGTAATCTATAAAATCAGTTTAAAACATCATAATTGACGAAACCGTATTAAAATTTCAAATTTGACATATTGTTAGTAAGAGATGAAAAACTGTCTGTACTTCAATGTATACTCGTATGTCCATCAAGATTTGACGAAAAATGTAAATAATTGAGTAAAATACTAATCAAATGAAAATATTACATTATAATAATGATAAATCAATGTTACTTATATATATATCTCATATTAATCTTACGTTTTCCAATAAAAACCAAATTAATCTTTACAATGTGAAAATTGTCTTGATATATTTTTTAAAAGTAATAATTGGAGGCTCTTATCTCTACCAATTTGATATATGTTTTCATTTCAAATGCACAAGAAAAAACTTGCACTGCATTCATTATCAGGCGGATGCACTATTCACTCACGTACCGAAGGCAATCTATAGATAATTATAATATTAAAAAATATTCAGGACATATATTAAACAACCGAGTATTGTCGTGATAGATAGGTCATAAACACTTGTCTTTAGAAATAATGACAAATATCAGTGTATATATCAAAAATAGTTTGAGCTGTTTATCCAATCAACAATTTTACGTTTGCCTTCAGTATAATTATTTACAAATTACTAAATGCAATTTTACTGTGTAAATACTAACGTTATAATAACAATATATTATTTATTTCACTGCAAGACTGATCGAGTGCCAAGTATAAATCATTTTTGCACCGCATTCCACCTGGTCTATCTTTACCCTAAAATGGGGGATGATTTTATACGGTTGCTAAGATATGATATCAGTTTCATACTGTAGACTTTCATGTACAGTGAAATGATGAAATAATTACTCTTGCATTAAAAGTAAAGAAAAGCTGAACAATAGATAATTCTAAAACTATCTAAAAAGATTGTATAATGGATTGGTATTTTGTTGTGAATATTAAATTATATTTTAATTATAATTAAATGAGAATAGTATACATGCCTAATAATTCAAACAGCCCAGTGTTAATAGTATAATGAATCAAATACAATTGGAGTGCTATATGTTAATTCCTTATAAATTATGAAGACAAAACACAATCGTAAAACTCTAATCAAATAATCTTACATAATTATATGAAACATTTTAATTTTAACATTCACGTAAATTGTATGAAGTAATATCAGAAGGATCACGCTGTAAATTAAATGATATTCAAAAAAAAAAAAAAACTGCAAAAAACCGCTCTTCAGTTCGCGTCCCGCAGTGCAAAAATAATAAATTCGCAATTGTTCGCCCCCTCACTTAAAGTACTAATATAAAAAGTTGAAAAAATACATCTGCCGGTGCAATAGGTTCCTAATCAGGGGGGCGGGATACCCCCAGAGGGGACCGCAAAAGCAATCGCGAGGAATCAATCCAAGGCGAATAATTACATTTAATTAAAATGAAAGAAAAATCTCTGATAGATGATATTATATTCAAACTTAGTTCTTTGATGTGAAAGTAATTGAAATTAGCAGAAGAACAAAATGTTATATTACTTTAGAGGATTCTTCGAACGCATTTTCAAGACAAAACGTTTCAACTTATATATTAATACCGTATCTTATATCACTTACAATAATTGTATTACCGTAAAAACTATATTTAACATTTCAAAAAAAATAATTCTACAAATTAAAACGAAATGAAAACACGATTCAAATAAATGTAGTATATTTGTTATCAATAATATCACAATATAAATAACAAACTTCTATTTAATTCATAAGTATACAATTATAGCATTACGACAGTGATAATAGATGCTTGTAAGAGTCAGGTAAATTAAACTTGTAAATTAAAAAAAAGGAACTATATATTTCCGTCGATACTTGCTATTCAAACGAGGACCAATTGCATTTTAAGAATTTTTAAAAGTAGAAAACGTTATCGGTATGTAGATGAACAATTATTGTAAATATTTGTAAATAAAACTTGTATTTTCCCAGTTTTCAGTTAAGTAACGTCACAATATTCAAAAAACTGTTATTACAAAAGTCACGTTCTTAATGTGAAGATATGATTTACTTGAAAACATCTGTATGCCAGAACAAAAAACAACTTTTTGTTTACCGCATAATATAACAATTTTCAATAACAAAGAGTTATAATTAATTTATTATTTGTGCACATTTATCGTCTAATGGCGAATTTTTGCCGGTAAATACTATAAAGCATTGATGATAATTTAAGAAAGGGGCTCGATATCAAAAATTTGGGGAACCCCGGGCCTTATGCCCAACGGGCTTCATTGTCTACCAGGATTCGATATAGGGGAGCTGCCCTCGGTTTCCATGGAGACCGCGTTCGAAAGGGTTATTTTTCGCGCCGCAAAAACACAAGGCATCATGCATACGCATCATAGTGCAGTGCACCGCACAACACACAATGCGGAGCGACAAACGCCAAGCGACAAACGTGACGAAATCATAATACGTATGCGTAACCAACCACGTATGTACGAGTATATATCCCACGAGTTATCTATCAGGCAAGTGCGTTTAAACCTGCCAAAAACAGGGTCACTATGTATCACAATAAATTATTTTGAGTGATATTTTTCTTTTTACTTTATTTAATTCACGGTGCAACATGCAAATATCAATAAATATTGTTGTATATTCAGTTATATACGTTTTTACTTAATGTAATAATTAAATGATTTATGTTTCGAAGGAAACTCAAGACATGAATACCAACATTGATATCTAGTTTAATTATATATTTACTGATATGGGTAGATAAAAAAATAATTACTATCACAATTACTGTTATTTTAGTATTATACAATAAATAAATTGAACCTTTTCTGTACCAAAGAAAATTGTCACAATTCGGCAAGATGTTTTTTACGCAAAAGTGGAACTTTAATATTTCATTTAAAAGAATATTGAATGTTTCTTTGTAATGACTATGTTCATAGTATAGTCATATATCCGCGTCTTCATCATAAATATTCAAATTTCTCTAACAAACTACGTTTTAACTTATACGAGTTAACTCGCTTCTGGCAATTCGGTTAAATCAACATATTGTGAAAAAGTAATCAATAAACATTAAATATACTTTTATAAACCATCACTTTATTCTCATAGTTTGCTGTTAAATAATCCTGAAACTAACTATATTCAAATGTATTATTTTCTTATTGAGATATATATTAAATATAATGTTTAATATTCTTATATAAAATACTTGTTTTGTTAGTATTTAGCGTGGAACGTACCATTCATCTTACTTATAATAATAGTCCAGATTTCATTTTATTTCTAATAGTTTATTAATTGTTGATATAAAAATAATAATTAGAAAATCTTCAAAATTAATTAAATGTGTTAATAATAAAAATATTCATTGCTAGACGAAACTTATTAAAACGCCCAAGCTTTAAGCTAAATAAATAAATAATGGATGTTATAAATTGGCCGTCATTTTCATTTTGTTGAAACTAGTATACTGTGACCAGAAAACTGGCAAAATATTGTTCATAAAATTAATGAAAAACCAACTGGGTATGAGGCAAAATTTTATGGCAAATTATTAAAAGCCAAATCAGTCTGATAACAACAAATTTTGTCAACAATATATTGGCGATACATATATGAACGGGGAAGGAGATACGCAAACATTTTTTTGTTGAAATGGTAAATTACTTAACTCGCTAAAACTAGAGAGACAAATGACGTTCTATTCTTATAGATTTTTTTTTTAAATTTACCGGCGTTGTTATTACGAGGCCAACCCTAATTGCCCAATACAAATCGACGCGCAGTATAACATTGGCAAGATGTGAGGGCGTTAACGAGTTACCTGTTCAAAATAGTATTTTTTTTAATATTTCATTTTCGCATTTTTGCACTTACGAAAATTAGCTTACTCAGTGCTCAAAAAGCTTCAATTCAATTTATTATCACTATCGAAACAATAAATGTAGATAATAACGTCATTCTAATGAATTGCGCTACTAAAACTGTTTTACCATCGGTCGGCTATAGTTATTTTGTTTTTACAAAGGATAACTTCTGAGACATTTTTAAAAATTCAGCGTCATACGGTGAACGGGAAACCCATCAACTCTACCCGATAGGTAACATTTATTAAATATGAGGACAGTAGTAATTTTCTGCATACTCTAGTGGTAGTTTTGAGAATTTCTTACTGAGACACTCTCTTACAGATTACCTCACGTTCGTTATGCCACAATATACGCTCGTTAGAGAATGAAAACGTGGTGGACAAAGTAACGGTGCTACTTAACTACAACACACTATATGACAGCATTTTATTCGAGCTATTGTCGCAAAATATAATATAATAGTATTTCACTGACGTTTGAATTATAATTTTATTGAATTATTTTTTATAAAAAATAAAATTCAGTAAACCCCCCAACAGCGTACCACTTTATAGAGAATTTTCCTAAAGCGTTTATGGTATAACGACCCCCCAAATGGTGTAGTTTTTTTACAAAACGTACACATATATGGGTAACTGTATTTTTTTTTTGAAAAATCTTCAATTTGCAGATTCCGATAGCGAAGTTCTAATTTTTACGCTATAGGAGGGTTGACTGTAACTCATTTTAAGTCTAACGTAAGTAACTTTAAACTTGCTAAAATTTTAGAATAAAAAACTAGAACCGAACGAAACGTTTATATATGCAATCTGAACGAATAACTTGTAATTATGTCTTGCATGTGTTTATATTTTTAAATACTATTATAGAATAATATGAAATGAAATGGCAATTTTTCCCGTTGTTTTTTATAATATCCCATTTATTGATATTGTAAAATTTCATAATAACGAAGTATTTTTTAAGATCATACAAAGTTCACTACAAGTATAACTAAATTTAACCAGTATTTTGGCTAAGAAAAAGATAAAGGAAAAGATGCTTTAAAAATTAAATAAAAATATTCCAATACTTAAATTTAATCTGCGTATTTGCTAAGTTATTCAATTGTTTGATTATGTTTTAATACGATGCGTGTTCTAATTATTTTATTATTTCATTATTATTGTATTTTATACAATTATTATAAACAAAGAGTGTTTGGTGTAAGCATCAGAAACCTGCAGTTTTTTATCAAAATACTCATACATATGATTATAATGACTTTTGAATTATTTAATAAACACTTCAAATGAAATAGTACAAACTGTTGTAGTTAACCAATCTGAAGAATAATTTATACATTGTTTTTATGCACGTGGGTTGAAACATTATTTCAGATCATCATCTAGTTTAATAATAATTTTTCACGTCCATGGATAGTGAGGGCTACCGTATTTTAAAAGCAATTTCAGAACAATCATTTAAACTGTAAGCATTGCGAATTCAAAATCGTTCCGGTAAAATAAATTATATTAAGCATCATACCGGGCTAAAAAGCAGAGGTCTGTTAACATAGTTGGATTAGCGTTTTGGAGTATATTTTGGAAATATTGAATATATTTCATAAAAGTAACATTAAGACATACGAGTAGAGCCAATTGAAAAAGAAACGCCCAACCAACGACAGTTTATGAACCTGAGTATAATAAACAAAAGTTGAAGAAATTCGGGTCCATTTTTTTTATATAACGTATGCATGTCAATCTGTTGATCCTGAGGAGGATTTAGGTCATGAAAATTATAAAAGTGTATAAATTTAGTATGAATAAATACATATGATGAGATTGTCAAGAGGAAGCCTTAATCAAACATAGTTTATTATTTTTATATACCAGTTTACGTAATACTCATGGTCAACTTTACCATGAACGTACAATTATCAAGTCACGTGATTTATATTCATCACGTGCAGCTTGTCATAGGAGTAAAAGAAAGAGAACATCTGAATACTCACATATTCATACCATTGTGCAGAAGACTTGTTATAAATTGTATGATACTAACATAGCAGTAAATGATTTTATATAGTCGTCCTCATGGGTGATAAGTGAGTGATCCGACTCACGAGCCGAGGGTCATGGGTTCGAGACCCGTGCCGGTCGCAAATTTTGCAAATTTTTATTCATTTGTATTGTAGCCAGGATACGAGCCCGAAACGGTTTAGCTAATAATTAACAACTATTACTCGTAAAAAATGAATGTTCATATGCTCCTATCAGAGCGTATATGGAAAAAAATTGATTTAATTACTAATGTGTATTGTTACTATTTTTACAGTAACCTCAACTAACTACAAGACGTAGCGCTATGTCAGATTTTACAATGGATACTACATTGGTTCCAATGTGAAATTGGATATGCCTGATCTACGTCAGTTAAAATTGATAAAATCCTCTCATGAATGAATACGAAGACATTTTTACAACATTTAACCCTACCAAACGAGATAACTTAAGTGTTAATATGCCTAATGCTGTTTGTATGATTACAATAAATTGTAATAATTTATTTCTTGAAGCTAGTAATATTGTAGTGTACGGTAAAATGAATACATATCTAGTAATATTATGTAGTTGGCATACTATTGATATCTGCATATCATCAAAATGCTTCTTTATAATTTCATTGTAAATATTCATATACTCATATCGTTTGAAACACGACACTACATACGAGTACACACATACCTAGGATATAAACAAAATCATCATTTTAAATATCTATTCTTCATTACTTGACAATTTTTGCGCCAAACTGTAAAAGCAGTGTGGCAATTGACTAAATGGCATATTTTATAAATTCATATGCCAGCGGTCTCAAACTTGGTGCTCATTTGCTACCAGTATCTTATGACGTTATTTTGGTAGCTTGCTAGGAGATACGATAAATTGAGATGATTAGGATCAAAAATAGTCAATTTCAAGAGATATTGGCAAAAACCGTTACGGATTTGGCTATTTTCGATATTTATGTTTCGATTTTATTCGGCTTAGTTTGATAGTAATATCTTGAAGATATTTTAGTAAAGAATAAATTACGAGTGTTAGTTGAAAACTTGATTTTTTTTGATTGGACTGATTTTGATCCTGGTCATCTCGATTATGTTAAAATATAAATTGAAAAACACATTATTTTAGCAACTACTACAGATTTTCTTTTCGTGATTTATCATTTAAAGATATTCTCACAACAAAATCAATATGGAACTTTCTTTCAGCGGAAACGTATCGAATATTCTATTATATAGTTAAAAGTTAGAATTTTTATTATAATTTGTTCTAAAATTTTGCAAATAATTAAAACTTAACTTTTTCAAATTGAATCGTTATGCATAATTTCTACATAATATAATTAGTCAATATGCTAATGTATAACTTTATATAAGTCATAGGTAATGAGTAATTCATTTGAAAAATATATTTTAAGTAGCTCTCATATTTAATACGGCTAGAAATATTTGTTCTAGAT
>JAPMAG010000692.1:0-14248 GCA_036584685.1 Rhyacophila sp. Rhy_31_5 | reverse complement strand
TCTATATGCTTCGTTTTTTAGTGGATATGGTTAAAATAATATAGAAAGATATCAAAACATCGTTAGTATTAGTATGTTTTTATTCCTTACGAGTATGTTTTTTTTATACTCGTAAAATATGCGAGGATATTTATTTTTTGCTAAAATTCCTTATTTTTTCAACATAACGAAATTTCAGTTTAATTAAGTATTATTTACCAGCCCATGAAGGTTGCTAAGACATAGTTTAATCTGTGTTTATTGGGGAAATATTAGCGCTAAATAAAATAATTCATGATAGACAGACTGCGGACTACGTTGAGTTGTAAAATCCTTTCCATATATTTTTTCTTTAGTTTATTCTTACAAATAGAATAAATTTCGACGAAATTCTATTGAAATTAATCATTAATTTTTTGTATTTATAATATTATATGTTGATCTGTCGTTCAATTCATAATTTAGGACAGAAACTATTATATTTACTATTAATTTTGCATGTAAGTTAAGAATGATTTATCTATAAGAGTTATTTATATATTTTTAATATATGAATAACGTTATTATTAGGAATACCTAATATTTCATTGACTTAAAGAAAAAACAATTAACTTATCAATGTTTAACCAAAAAAAAAAAAAAAATACATGTCGTTTAAAATTAATGGCAACAATGCAGACACAATTGTTTTTACTCGTCTACTGTACGGACGAAATAAAAGATTGTCATTTCCAAAAAATATTTACTTGGAATTTCGCCAGAATATTCTTGCATCGCGATAACTTTATATGTGAATGTGGGATATGTACAAGTATACATTTACATCAAACATTTTTCGATCGAAAAAATGCTTCGTATATAATATTTACGATTGTAATATAAATACGTATTGGATTCTTGTTCCATTTTTGCGTCAACATACGAGTATTTCAATGTATCATGTGCTTTTTTTATGATCGGACATTTTCCATTATATATGCCAGAGCTACATTTTCTAAACTAACATAAGGAAAGTGACTTTTTCATTGATTGTTCTGGATTTTTTATCCATCATTCTTCTTCGTAAAGTATCCCGTCTTGCCTAACTGATATTTAATGTTTTTGAAAACCTTTTTCTCTCCGTTTTAGTCACATGAAGCATTCTTCTATATTTCATATTTTTTATTATTTAATCTGACTTGGTATCCAACATTTTTTTACGTAACCGAGTTTAAAACCATACTTCAAACTCAAACAAGATTTTGTATGTTTTTAATTGCATTTATTTGAACATCAAACGTAAATATCAGTGTAATTCACTTTTCATAACTTTAATTACAAAATACAGTTTTTAATACATCGAAATACAACTCGAGATATTTTTATTGTTCATTTTATATCATATAAGTCTTCATTGCACTTTCGTCATAACTTTTTCACTGTCGATAAGACATCTTAGCATCAGTATTTGGCCATCGTAAGCATTCTACAGTGATGATATTATTCTCTCGTATACAACTTAAAACGACTTTGTTGTACATACTATATTTCAGGCGAAATAATATTAATGTGATAAAGTTTTCCTTTATAGTATATCAAAAGATTTGGGCCGATATGTAATACATTGATTGTATAGAAAAAAAATCTTTCAAATCAAAACAATAAAACAAGCATGCGAAAGATTGAAGAACGTGGAAATGCTTCGTGATGACTACCATCAATTTATGTCACGACCGGCGTATTTTTATCTTTTACCTGACGATTTCACAAATATTTCTTACAATTTGCTTCAGACGCTTTAGTTAAATATGAAACACAATACATCGTTACAATTCATAAGCGGCCATGATAATGAATTTAAATAATTCCACGAGAAGTACACTTTGATTGCATAAATGGTAATATTTTTAAAAACTCGTTCTTCTATAGTTTTTAGTATATTCTATTAAAGACATTCCATACAGTTGTTTTGTGTTCTTAATAATAATATTTTTAGCATTGTAAAATGTCATTCCAATAAGATTAAACAGATTTAAGCAGCCCGCTTAACACAACTATTACCATATAAACTCAAAAATCTTTTTCTATTTATATATTATAATACGTACGTCACTTTTTACTTATTATGAGAATGTGTCTTGTTTCATACGATCTTTCCTGCAACTTTCCAAAAGCTATATATAAGTTAAATAAAAATGCATTTCAAAAGCTCGCTTTCTATCGTGATCTTCGTTTGCAAAGCTTTGGTATTAAGTCATGTTATTCATAATATTTTCACCAAAGGATTCTTTTTATTAAAAAAAAAACAAAAAATATCTTCATCGTATATGAATAAAGTGTTTATAATTATTAGAGCTTTTCACTGTTTAAGACTGCAATGTTTATTTGTTTTAAAACTTTAGTTAACTATAGCACTTTGTGTTATTCAAATTATAGTATACCTCTAAATTATCACAAGAATTACTGCATGAAACAGATTCAACATCTTTCTTGCACGCTTTATTGTACGCATCGTTGTACAGTCGTTAAGAAAAAAGATGAATTTTGTATTCATAGCAAGTAGTATGGAAGTATTGTAAGGGAATCTCGGAGCTCTCCCTGGCTTCTGACTGAAATGCTGATTTCTGCTAACGACGTCTAACGGGAATTTTTCTTTTCACGGAAAAGCTCTGTATCTATTTCACAAGAAGCATCTCGATTCACTCGGTAAATATCGCCGACTTTACTTCTAGGTATATCAAAACATATACAACATTATAATATTCAGTTTAATTCATGTAAATTCATACATTATGCTAGTCTTTTTTCACATTATTCATTTAATATTTAGTATTTGAAATAATACATTCTTTATCGTTGATATTGTCTTATAAGATCGTTGATATTTGAAATCATTTTTTTTTTCGTTATTTTGTTTTATTTGGTGGTGTTTTATAAGTATATTTCATTATATTGTTATATAATTTTAAAATATCGTTTAATGAAACGTCATTAGCTTCTACAGTAGTGAGTTTTTTAAGTACGGTCGCACAATGATATGAAAATTTTTTCATGAATCCTACCTTTAAATTTTGTTTTTTTTAAATATATGCAATACCATTATTGTAAAATGTTTACTTGATGCATAAATAATATGTACGCTCATTTTATTGCTTGTAACTTGGCGTATATTTACGTCTATACTTCTTTAAAGCGAATTTTGAGCGGATGCTTATGCACGTCCATACTCCTAGACAGGTTATTTTTTTTATATCTGGTGCAAAAATATAAATTTATTTTGAATATATTATTGATTTAGTTTATTTGATAACAATTTTATTTTGAACCACGTAAAAACCCATATTTGTTAAAACTTTAAGTATAACTTTAAAAAATTGGCTGACACACCACATTGAGTTTTTAAATGTTTACATTATACCATTATGTTAGAGTTTGTTGCATTGAATATACAGTCTTCGTCACCATTGTATTATAAATGAATAGAATCCATCCAACTGTGTAACTTGTGTTAAGGTTAACTTAACAAATATTTACAGAGCTGAAAAATTAAACACACACTGCATCAAAAATTATATTTATAAAGCAAACAGTCTTGTAAATATTAATCTCCCGAATTTTTACACTTACGTGCTTACGAAAGCAGCTGTTAGAATCTTCATAAATAATCTATTATTAAACATTTGTAACTTACAAATTTTCTTTCTATAAAGGTACTTTTTTATTTCAACGTTTTTAATAAACACTTACATGTTTGCTACATTGATTCATGTTTAATTTTTAATAATTGTTTATAGGATTAAAACCTATGCCGAAATGTCTATAAATTGTTTTAGAAGCCTCATTATGATACAAACTAAAAAAAATATTTTATATGTAGTGTAGTTTTTAAACATTTTTTGAATGAATAAGCGTTTCATGGAATTACGTCATTATTTGTATTTTATTTCTTACAAACTAGATATCACTCATATATCAAAAGCTTTAAGTCAAATAACGTTATCTAGAAAAATAGGGTTTTTTTATTTTTGATTATGTTATTTTACATTTTTGGCTACATAATTGTCAAACAACGGTAAGTCAATATTTTCTAGTTTCTTCTTAAACCCTTTGTAAAGTGTAACGTTAATAACATAAAATTTCTTTTTGTTATATAAAAAGACTATATAAGCTGTTAGTGTTCTTGTCATAAGAAAAATCAAATTATCAAATAACAACGAATTATAACATTTGAACATTAGTTTTTAAATAAACATCTCCTTTAAAGTTGCACTTTTCTACATAGCGTTGTTTGTCTTCGACTCTTCGATATACGAATGTTAATATAACATCCACCATAAGACAAAATTACATGACGGAAACACTTTTTTTTCAATTGTGACATTTGAAAATAATCGATTGTTTTTATGTATATAATTATCAAATTTTAAAAGTGTTTATTATTTTTCATTTATTTAATTTTGACTCTCTAATCTATTTTTCAGCTGCTAATAAATTTATAAGCATTAACACATTACGTATAATACGGGAGCTTACTTTCATAATAGAAAAACTACGAAAATGGCCTGTTTTGAGTTAGGTACTAAACTGATATTAAAAAAGAATATTCTATTAGTGACAGAAAGATAAAACTCGTCTGATTAGTGGTTACCTAGAGAAATTTCGAGTTGAAAGTAGAAATGAAATGAAACGTTATAAGACAAACGTACGCAACGAATTATTTTTAATAATTGTTTTTTTCTATGTCTCAAAATTGTGTTTTTATAGTATTTTTCTTATTATCCTAAGCCCCTGAATTATTCTTAACAATACGTAATATAATAATGAAAATAATTGAAATTTTTGCATATATAGCTGTTGTAATTCGTTACCTCTTCAATACATAAAGTGTATTTTATACACGATTTTTCACCTTATTACTACCTTCATTTAAATACTTTTAAATCTGCCGCAAAGCTAATAATGTATAGAGACATTATAATATATTGCATACATTTTGCAGTCTTTAAAATGATAAGCGTTTGCTATTTTTAAAGCGGGCGTTACGCGTTTGCGAAAATTTCCCACAATAATTATATTATATCGATTTAACCAAAAGCCAACACGAGCTTGGGTCGTTTTTGTTTGGTAACGAAATTAAAATACTTTATGATTATTCCACCTGAACGTTTTTCAGTGAGTCATGCTAAAAACACAACTGGAAAATTCGGAAGCTTTTTTGTAATGGCTTTTTGATCAAAAGCTGCGAATTGTGCAAAAATTTGAACTCGTATATTGGATACTGAAACAAACGCAAATATTTTTTTATTCCTGGAACAAAAATATGTATTCTGCATAAATATAGTCCGTATAAACTGAACGGTTATTTTCTCTTATATTTTAGTAAAATATTTGTTCTTTGTGGGTGTAATATTTTTTTAATACTAGTAATTTTCTATATTTCTTTTTAAATAAACAACACAGCTTGATTGTTTACTGATTGTTGTAAAAGTACATGATTTAAATATTCGTTTGTCTTTTAAGTTTGTATATTTCGTCAACTAAACGCATTAAATCACATCCATTATAAATATGTTTAAAACTATATCATTACTCGTTTCTCTTTTATTTTATTCATACTCACCATTGTCTAAATAAGTTATTTAAAAAAAATTACATGCTTTAAAAATTTTAATTATATTCATCTATCCTTTTTTTATCACATAATCGTGACAATATCGTTACGTGTTTGTATCCATTGGGGGGGTCAAAACTTTTTTAATGCATCTTCACTTCACTTCTTCCCACCCCATTGTTGTTTGGCAGATGTCAACTACAGCTGGTTGAAGGGGACCAAATGACATGAATCGGATACAATTTGACCCGGAGTCAACCAGCTAAAGCAAACAACGCGCTTTGTGACCAATTTCACGGTTGAGGATTCACAACCCGCCCCCGCCCCGCTTTTGCGACACTGCCCAGCCTAATTGGCATAGCACACACGCCACTGATCACGGATCACGAATCATTAAGCCATTTTATACATCAATGACACTTGTTTAACACTTAACGTAAAACAAACATCTGGAACGCCATATTTTACTTACGTCTTGCCCTGAAAACTTTTTTAAAAAATGTAATCTTTCAGCAAATGTATACATTTATTTTAAATTAATTTCATGACATTTTCTTTGTGTATTATTTGTGTGTACTTGTAATATCATTTAATACTTGTGTGTGATTGCCTTTGCGGGCCGTTCAGTTTGGGACGGATCATATCGATTTTGTTTTATAAATTTCAACGTGACATTACGAAAGATTGCCTGACATTTTGTCGCACCTTTGTTCGCGTCGCTAATACTCAAGACACCGCCGAAGGGTAGCGATGACAATAGACCTGCTCGAGTAGTATTCTGTCAAAGGGAAAAAATCCTCGTGCTGCTACGCAAACGCGCGTTTACATTCTTGTAATCGGCTTAGAAATAACTCTTTGCCGCTATTTTTATAACCAACGCGGAATTCACTTCAACAAACCGATGCGAAACTTACTGTAGTATACGTGTTTAATTTTACGACTTTCGTTTAATTAGATGTTCTTGTGTCCGCACTTAATTCAATAAAAAAATACTAATTTGAATGTATTTTTTCCTTTACGAAGCAAAATACTATTAAAAAAATATTGATAATTTGACATAAATACTTTTAATTGTTTGATGACTTTCTTCATTCAAAACTGTCCCTTCTTATTTAACTTATACCTATACTTGTAAAAAGTAGCGTACTTCATTAAAAATCTCATATGCGAAATTCTCATAATTCTAAAAAAGCTCTTTCAAATCTTTCAACTTAAATTCGATTTTTCGTAATAGTTATGATAAATTTATTATAATACCGACATCGACTTGCACTTAATGAGATTGATTTCGACTTTTTTTCTGTTTTACTTAGTTTAAAGATTTTGATTGCAAATTACTTTGGAATCCGTGAACCGAACAGTATCCAAATTTCGCTAACCGCCCAGCATCTCCTAAATAATTGTGCCTTGCCTCATAATTCCGTCGGGATGAGTTTAATGATCTACAAGTCAAGAGCAAAACTCCGTAAATACTGCCGGACAGAAATAGCCGTCGCTTGACAGGCGAGGCTCGACAAGACAAAGTCTCCCCGTAAATAAATGCGCATAGCGACGGTGAGTGATACAGAATGCATGTACACCTGCACGTGACTGGTGCATCGGAAGAGTTCCTTCCTCTCATTATCACCTCTCGATATTACTACATGCTTCACAATTCGGGCATTTCGATGGTTCTACTTGGCAATAGTTCGGCTGACTTGCTTTTTGTATATCCGATTCTCCTCACATGTAAATTACCAATACTTCAATCAGGCAAAAAATGCACAAAGCATACGTATCATTTACAGTTTTTTTTTATTTCGATTTTAAATATTCAGCCGTGTATTGTTTATAGTAGGTTATTTGATTGATCATATAATTTATTGTCGTAACCCGTTTTTAACATAAATGCAAATATTTTTAATGAAATTTAAGACACGCGTACAAAATTCGTTTAATTACAGTTCGAGCGATTTTACTTGTATTTTTTAAAAAATACTATATTTTCTTGTCATTTTTGAAGATTTCTATTGTTTCTTAAATGTTTCTTTTTTTAAAATACTTAAATCATAATTTTATTATAGCTTTAGTATTATATTGGACCATAAAAATTTATGTACGTACAAACGATCTAAGTACGAGTATCGTGAAAGGATTGGATGTTTATATTAAACGTAAGAGTGTCAAGATATGTGTTCATGTGATAAAAGAATCAATTTTCATGTCGCTTCCACGGGGACTTACCTTTGACGGCGTCCAGAGATCGGGTATCCCCCGTTGTCAGTCGGCGCGTGTAACAGTACACTCGCGCGCGGCTATTTCCGTGTACGGCGTCTATTTCGGGCGCCACCAGAAGCACCGCCGGCGACCTAACTCGGGCTCGACGCAGTCCTCTCTTCCAAAATAATAATATACACACATCTGACACCGTTCACGCGATTCGGCCCCCTTTCTCGCATCCGTTCCGCCGAATCTCCGCGCTATCACTTTGCATTTTTCTCGTTCTCCGACGCATTTTTCGAACACTTCGCGCAAAAACTATATCGTGATCCAAATTCAACTTCTGTTTCTTTAAAACATTGCACCGCTTAGAAAAAATTAAATTGTATTTCAGATTTCAATCTGGGAAATATATTTTAACTATTGACTCTCATATATTCATAATTTTGTATTCAACAACGTTGAAAATATTCTAGAACCTTCTTGAAGATATTTTTAATTCGTATTCGCCAAATGAATGAAATTCAACCGTGAATTAATATAAATCCCGGCGCGTGCTTTGATGTTTGTGTTGCGAGATTGTATTTACCGTAAGGCCCGCGGGAAATCGCTTTCGTCGGCTGGATCTCCCGTTCCGTTGTTGCTTTCGATTAGCGAAAACTCGTTCGTTTTGGAGCAATGTCTCGGCGCTCTAAATTAGAAAAACTCAATTTATTTCAATTGCGTATGAAAAAATATAAAAAATATTTTTTGAAACTTAACGTTTTTATAAGAATTCTGTGAATATTATTTTTTGAAATAAAATTCTAGTTGAAATGATTGCGTCGGAAGAGGAAATGCATATGGTGCATTTATGAGTCCAACGTCCTTGCGGGAAACTTCATTGCGTTAAGTTATTTTTAGAAGTACTATTTATAGAGCGAACATTGATTGAGGAGGAAAATGCAAGGCGCGAGCGTGTCTGGTGACCGTGTCAGGCGGAGTGCACCAGCTATTGCGATCGCTATCACCCGACCGCACCTGCTTGCATTCGCCCCACATCTGAATGCAATTCTGCCCGCGACTGCACCCTTTTCTCCACTGACCTCCCATTATCTGGGCCGTCATACCCCACCACGGTACCCCCCCCCCACCATCCATCCCTCTTCCTCACCACCCCATTCCTACCCCTCAAATGAGCGAAGGGGGTGGAGACCACCCAGGCCACACCTTGAGCTGTCGAGCCTTCCAAATAAAAAAAAATTATATGTTTCTTTTACTCTTTCCCCAACGTGCGTTTGAGCTTAATCCGAAGCTTTTCCGAAATACACTGCAAGAAACTAATATGATACTCGATATCGCAATGGGCATATGGGTGAATTATTTTTACTACATAAGTTTACAGCGATGTTAGCTTTCTTAAATCTGCGTAAAAAGTTTAGCGTTCGTTTGTTTGATTTATTTAGATTCCTTTATTTATAATTGTTTTTATTTTTTCAAGTAAGACTTTTCAAACAATCTGATTTTCTTCCGTTTTACGGATATCGCTTTTTAACACTGTTTGGTTGTTGTTTCGAATACAGCCAACTTATTTAAACTTTAACACCGTGGCAGGATGAAATTTACAAACATCTGTTGAATATTTCTACCGTTCCCCACCAGAATCAAATGTCGAGTTTACCCAGCCTCCCTGCAAAAACTGAAATACGCGAAGGTTGAAGGTTCAAAGAGACTATCACGTCACGCCGCGAGCCGATCTTACCGAAATTCCAGCCGCGTTTACATGCCGACCGGCCGAATGACAAATGAAAATTTACCAAGTACCAAACACTTGCACACTTTTCTATACAACGTATTTGCGACTAATGATATTTTATCCCGACTTTTTTCCGTTCGAACTGGACCACAATGAAAGCACTTTAATCTTGACGCTTCTGTATTCTTGATGTTTCTCGATAGCGTTGGTCGGCTGCTTTCTTAGAGATGACACTCATTTACTGAAGAAGGTGTTCTGTTTTCTTCGGGTATTCTGGCGACGGTGCTTCCGCTGTGAGGTCCAGTTCTCGACTAAGAGACGCGCAGCATCGCTTCGGTCGTCGCGGCGCCGACGCCCCCTTCGCCCGCACGCCGGAAAGCTCTGCGCTCTCTTCGCCTGAAAGCTCGCCGCGCGCATCCCCCTACCCGGAGCGACCCCCGTACGCCGCTACTTAAAACTTGTTTTCGCTAATGCTCCTCGCAAATAATGGACGCGAATCCGAGGCTCTTGTGCCGGTTGGATTTTTGCGGATCGACGTCCTATCGATCAGCCGGTCGATGTTTCCGGATGTGACGCGGAACCGCTAATGAGCCGTGGGATAATCGATGATTCCCTATCGTTTTGGATCGCACACGATCCGTTTCAATGAACAATTTTCATTTTTACCATTTTTTTTTACAATTAAACCTATCTTTTTTTACACGCGATCACGTTTTTACGCAGCTGATAAAGCTAATAGATGAAAAATTAATATACTACAGTTTTTTATTCAACATTTAAACTTACACAAATGTCACCCAACAAAACATCGTTCATTGCGTTTTAATATTTGTTACAAATTACAATGAATTAATAAACTAATATATTGTACCACGTCAATTGGAACAATTCGACTCAATACAAATCTTCTATTTGTAAACTATATCTCTCAATGGTATTTTTTATTTCAATATCTGTTTCAATATAAAGGAATATAAGACCCATATAGCAATAAAATTGTCTTCACATTTGTTTCTTTACAAGCAGTATGTGTTTATTATTAGATAAACATTTTTAATTCATGTTTTGGCCCTAAAAACGAATGATCATAATTTACAATACACTCGCGAGTAAATCTTTCGTATTTGAATACTAATTTAATAATTTAATTATTACTATTAGAAAATAAACATCACTTCTTTAATGGAATTTTAAATTGAATTTTTTCGTTTGTCAATTTACGCAAATTATATATAAAATTGTCTTTATCTACGATCACCAGATTCAAAATATGATTTGTGCGTGAACTAAAAATTTATTATCGATTTTATATTTTTTTCGACGTTTTTGGTGGAAAAATTACATTATACTTTAAAGTAACATTTTTTTTAAAGCCTGAATGTCAGTATTTTTGGACAAGTTTTTCTGTCGCATCAGTTTGTCGATGATCGGCCGGCTATCTGGTAATTATTTCATGAAGCTTTGATAATATTTTACTTTTGTCTTCTCATACTGTTTTAGTTTTAATTAACCATTATTTAAAAAATAAAAATAATAAAAAACATAAGCGGTGCTACAATTATTATCGCGTAATTTCAATGAGCAATATATACACATTGTATTTTAATTGCAAATATTGTTTTACCACCCGTCAATCGACTGGAATTCTCGTAAAGTACAAAAACAAAATAAATACAGAGAAATATTTCAATTTCACTGCCTAGAATATTACTATCCTTTTTAATTTGTATACAATATAGTATAGTTTTGTATCCTCTTTGATATATTGACCTTGTTAAGGTAAAAGGGCGTAACCCTCGGATTTTTAAAAAGTGCTTTTATTTGAGAATCACAATGTACACAACACAATACGCATTTTTTGAACAGGAATTAACACAAAAATGTTGAATTATTATCGAAATTCAGTTTTAGATTTTGAAAAAAGAACGATCTACTACGATTGTATGGAAAGGAAAAAAGCATTAACGCCAATTTTAATGATTTTTCTTTAATGAATTTCTTAATTATCAGATCAGGAAAATGAAACACCAATTATTAGTCATCATGCACTTCAAGTTTGTGTTAATGTGACTTTGACTTAAAATCATTAAAACACGTTTTTTCTGCCTCCTGTAAAATTTATTCTGTTCTAGTTACTCCCTTTTACCTAGACATAGTCGATATTATATTACTATATAATTTTAATGAAATGTAAATAGCAAAAACGTTGTACCGACCACGTGTATTTAAAATCTGGAAAAAATCAACAATATCGGGAAAATATACATTTATGGAAAACTAATTATTTTACATGTTTTTACAGTGTACTTTAAATAATAAACAACTACTATTAGTTTCTCTTGTCTGTCTTTGTCGACATAAATTATTTCGCCACTTGCATTTTAACATTTTACTTTGTTAATTTTCCCTAAGTCTCTTAAGATTTTTTTTTAAATGGCCGTTTTTTTCAGTAAACTGTATCGTTTCTAAAGAATCTTTTTTGATTTATGACAAGTCTCGAACTCAACCCTAACCGATGTCTAGTTGCGATTACTACTCAGCAAACGAGCGTGCGTAGTAGAAATGGAACTGAAAATTTAAATCCAGACACTATAAGTATACGTTCACTTGCAATTTTCTTGGAAGAATTTTGCCACTATACAACGAAACTGTCAGCTTATTTTAACATCATTTTTGAACGTCATTTGGCATTTTGATTTACTTCACTGAAAATGCCTCATATTGAATTAAAGCAATTATGTTTTTGTTTTATATTGCCTCACACCATGTTTTTCATTTAAACCATGTTCGCTTCGAAATGAAGTATATGGATCTCTACAATGTGAAGATTGTTTTGGCAGTTATTTTTTACGAGTAATAATCGTCAATTATTAGCTCAACCGTTTCAGGTTCGTGTCTTGGCTACGATAGAAATTAATAAACATTTGCAAAATTGGCGACCAGCACGGGCCTCGAACCCGTGACCCTTGGCTCGTGAGTAGGATGCCACTATCCACTTACCCACAAGGGCGACATACCGTATTGCTTCATACGCTGATATATTATTATTTTCATACCATTTATAACCAAAGCCAATTTTTCTTCGATGTCCTGCAAACACGGTGTGAATCGTATAGAATTTAAATAATATATGGTAAATCGTAATCACTGTTCTTTACTGTGGTAGAATTAATTATCACGAATGTCATCATCTTCCATTTGGGTATTAAGTGCATTTTAGCTAGCGTTTAGCGTTTTTTTTTTTTCAACATATTGTTCTTTTTTTTTATAACTGATTTTTTTAGCTCATTCGATAAACTTTTTCAAAGATTTTTTTCCGTTTTTTTATATAATTTCATTATTTTTTTATCTTTTGTTTTTAAAATGTAAAGTTATATCTTACGTGTATTGTGGCTTATTAAGAACGTATTAAAATTAATACTTTTTAATGTTCGTTATAATATATGTTATGACATATAAATAGATATTTATCTATTGTGCCAATTGCTTAGTTGTGTGATATTAAGGTGAGTTTTTTAATGAATATTTTTAGCTGCATAAATAAATATATTGTCGATATATGTATAATAAATATAAATTATCGAAAATTTGTCATAATTTTCTGTGTACTATTTCGAAAATTGATTTAAAATTTGAGGTACTTAATAAGCCGTACATAATTTGCTCTACGTAATCAGCATAAAACACTTAGGGTCGCTGTATACATCAAGTAAACGTATAAAATATAAATGAGTATTTTCTTAATTTACAAAATTGCATTTCTTAGTACAATTATTAAATAAATGTCAGCGTGACTTTTATCTCTAAGTGAAAAATATTATAATACTTAATAATTCAGATCCACATTAAATTATCTTTCTGTACATTTTTTATGTAAATCACATATGTCGAGCTTTGAAGAAGTATAAAAATATTTACAAAAGCTGTCCTCGATTTTTTTTTTTATAAAATCTGTTTGTTCGTTTCCATGCTAATTCGTGAATAATTCATTACTTGATCACAAGAAACGTTAAGTAATGTTTTTCGTAGGCCCGGCGAGTGCGTGCGCCTACGATCGTCTACGCCATATAGCACACACGCACGTCATATTCAGGCTGTGTTTTGGTCGGCTTATTTTATACTGAAAATAACGATTTGTTAAGTTTTTTCTTTTCACCTTTTTTTTCACAAAAGTTGTATGCGTACGAAAATTTTTATAATAATGTCATATTTTTACGCGATAATAAAACGTGTTGTCATGCCACTATCGGAAATATTAAAACATATTTATAAAACAATTACTTTAGTAGATAATTTAATCCTATCGATAGTTTTAAGATACATTTTTTTCACATTATTTCTTGTTATTTATTATCAATTGCTTTTGTTTTTTTTTTTTTACTTTCTATTCTATTTTAAACTTCTAGATATCTTTTAAATGCTCTAAATTTGTGTGTACATTTGTAATAAATGGTGTGATAATAATAATATATTTTTAATTACATATCGTCCGTCATTTTATTTCCATCTTCCGCTCTTATAAGAATGTACAATAATGTATTTTTGACACAATCATGTTTTCAGATTACAAACCCAGTATTCAAGTAATTATCATTGTATTGCACTCACGACTTTGAAATAATGAAATAAAAACTATTATTTTTCCAGTGAAATGCAATCTGGTGTTATTATATTTATTTGATTCATTTATTTGTCGTCCCCATTAGACTAATTGGTAGCGCGCACGCCTACCATGCGGGGATCCC
>JAPMAG010000690.1:1727-14255 GCA_036584685.1 Rhyacophila sp. Rhy_31_5 | reverse complement strand
TATTACTGTAAGTTTTGTTTAATTTCGAATTTTCGGTAGATAAAACATTAATTTATGGTTCATTATTGTTTAAATATTTTGAATTACAAGTGCAAGCGGCACCAAAATTAATGAGTGCTTAGGGCACCTACGGGTCTTAATCCGGCCCTGCATTAAACACAATGCTTTCTGAGAGTTTATGAAAATATTGTTGCAGATGTTCAATTAAGAGGAGTTTTTTTTTTACTCAAGATATTTTTAATTTTTATGACAATGACTTTCATAAAGTTTCTTAATAACTATTTAAGGTTTTACATCATTATACAGGTGTTAAACGACGCACTTTGTCATATATATAAAATGTACGGTGAATATAATTTATATATTTTTTTCTCAGGCTGTGGCCTCAGTGACCATCGTGGTGTGCAGTGTGGCGTGCAAATGAATGACAATGATTGTTATTCACTTCACTCGCCATGCTCTTAACTGAAGCCACAGCCTTAGAAGAGCATTAGAAGCAATATTTCTGCTTCGAGAAACAATTGTTTAATACGATTTAATAATCGATAATGCGATAATATTTTCTACTGACATATATTTCGTTTAAATTGAAATAAAAATCACTGAGCACAAAAACATTTCACTTTTCCAAAAACAGTTTGTAAGTTTAATAACAATAAAAAACGTGAATAAAAGTCAGTTACATGTACAAACGTTTTTAAAAATCCTATTTAAGCTAAAATATAAAGAAAAATCTTAATCTTCTTTAATATTAGCGAATATTTTTTTACCGAATTTGTTAATAGAAATGTCGCATGTTTTGTTGATATTACTATATAATTTTAAAATATACGGAATTATAATAAAAACTCAACGCAGAGCTCAACTAACGATAACTCTATCGCGCGATTCGGAAAAAAGATAAACAATGAAATACCGGCAAGAACTTTTGCGAACGCGATATTTCTATAAATCCTGAAAATAAAACGCTCCAAGCGAAGGCTGAAATAGGCATAACATTCAATGTTCTATTCGAAGCGAGTGCATTATTTCAAGTATACCGAGCCTCGCTATTATGGTAATGCATTTGTATGAGTACATCCTCAGCACTGCCCTCTTGCATAACCGGGTGTTACAAGGGATGAAAGGGACGTTGACAACCTTTTAAACAATAATCATTGTAGTATAACTCTTCAATTCCACTTTATGTTGTCAATGTTTATATAGGGTATTAATTCTATCACATAATTTTACACAACACTATCGTTGAATAATTTCACCATCCTAAGCCAAAGAGGCGTACATCATTTTTTCGTTAGGTTCATTAAGTTTTCATATAGGGGGTACCCAACAGTGGCGGCTTGCATACAGGCATTGTGGAACTGCAGCATCGCCTATTTCCACTTGATATTATTTTAAATTTTAATATAATGAATCCTTTTTTCTTTATTTTTTATTTACACAATATATGAAGCGTCTAATTACAAACAGCGATATAAGCACATTTCAATATTTTCGGCAAACCATGTTTTTATGTTTCAAGGTCAAATATTATTTTATCTTAAGATTGTTTATTTTCATCGTATTCTATATTTAAATTTGGACAAAATAGTGGTATTTATTAGTCAATAAACTTTGAAATGAAATAAATATTAAAATGCACGCGGACTCAACTAGATTTGAAATATTCCAATTCATGATATTTCACATTTTATTTTTTTTTAAATTTATATTGGGTTTTTGAACATAACATTTTCACACACTCTGTAAAATTATGCGTAGAAAGCGAACGTGTTTTTTCTCGATTTCGACAAGATATGATTATATCGCTTTTTGTAACTAGACGTTTCATATAATCCTTAAGCTTAATGTCAGTAGTCATCCCCCAGTTTATGAAAAAGATACAAAAATTTTTGTATAGAAATATACGCTTCACAGTTCCAGCGGTGTGGTGTTTGACTGTTGTGCGCATGCGCACATTGGAAGCTGCACGCAAGGCTGTCAAGAAGAGAGAGCACTCACTCCTCCAGTACCGACCAAAATTAAAATAAGAATGGATTTCATTTTTAAATGAATAGTGATTATGATGCTTTTTCGGTTCATTTTTGCCATCGATACTCTCTTCTGTGGGAAGAAGTAAAATTACCCATCATAGCATTTCCTTTATTGTATTTATTGTATCACGAAATCGATTACAAATAAGCTAAAGAGAAGATTTAAGATTGTATTTCACTAAACTTGAACCTAATATTATAAAATTGTCGCAATCACATGAGGCTCAAGGGTCTCATTAACTATCTTTTATATTTTTTAATAAAAATGTCTTATTTCATATTGAATTATTTACGAGTACTTTGTATTTTTCATTTTTTTATTTATAGTACGAAAACCATTGCATAAAATGCACACATAAAAAATAGTGTAAATTTTGTGGGGGGGGGATGGATAATTTTACTTTGGTAAAGAGGGCTTCTTTCAATACTATTAAGAAACACTGCTATAAAGTATGAAACAAATATAATCTTGCCCTTGTATCGGCTTAAATGTGTATACTTTAAAATGAAGAGATTGCTTTAATCTTAACAATACGACCATCAAACAGTTCCCTAGTTTACCGGTTGAAGACATAGTTAATAAGTGATTTTTAGTGGGTTTTCTCATGGTGAGCTCCATAATAACAATAATACGCATTTTAACCTAAAGTGTTTGACACTATTATAATAAAACAACTTGAATTAGTTATGACCTTAATGTAACAACTGAAAATATTTAAGATTGTCTCTCAAACCATTGCATCAATTGCAGTAAAAAATTGTCAATAATATTTTATGTAATGGTTTTCATTGTCCTAAAAAAATTTCAAAATAGTACCGCAATAAAACCAAATGACAGTTTCAAGTAAGCAACATTTTAATAAAAGGTTCTTAACAACACTGTATGACAATGCATTTTGAAATACGGTATGACCATAAACAATTTTTGTTCGTATTGGCATTTCCCCCTGAAAGCCTCCACCGCCACAAGCTATCTACGATCTAGGTTATATTTAACCTTTGCATTTCCAAGGGTCTACGATAACAGAAAGCATCTATATTATACAAAGCGCCCCTTTGCAATAATACTACATACATACACGTGAATACGCATATTTACGCTTAGCTTACTTTCTATCACATTACCAGTTTGTTTTTCCGAATGATTTATTTTAAATGTTATCGAAACATTACCATAATTTTCTTTCTTATATATTCATCACATACACACATTGTTGTGTAATATAAAAAAAACTAATTCAATTATCAATAAAGATATATCCAATTGAAATTTGCGCTAAAGCGTGTACGCCATTGACAAGTATAGCATTTGTAATTTTTCAATTATCATCTTTGCAATGTGTAGAAATTGCACAAGCTTTATTTGTAATAAAGCTGCGACTTAAATTGCTTGATGATTTCATGTATTGACGTGGTGTGATAAGTGCAAATGTCTAAAGTAAATATATCTTTATCATATTGCACTACAATACTAGGCTAGCATCCACTTTTCAAGCTTCGTTGTTTTAAACTCTCTTCTTCTAAATGTTTCATTAAACCTTTAACATCTTTCATGATATTATCCACTCAACTATTTTAAGAGAGCCTGGAGGTCGATTATTTATTGGAGTTCCTTAGATTTTTTTCTTTTTTGTTAACTATATCCACTCCGAAACGAAGCATATGGATCTCCACAATGTAACATTGTTTTAGCAGGTTTTTTACGAGTAATAATTGTCAATTATTAGCTCAACCGTTTCGGGTTTGTCCCCTGGCTACAATAGAAATAAATAAACATTTGATTTTTTTTCAACCAACACGGGCTTTGAACCCACTAAGCGCTATCCATTAACGTAACAAAGGCAACTCATTAAGCTAGTAGATTCAAATTTAAGTACCCTTTTAAAAAATCTCGATACATATCACTGAATATATTACGCCAATCTGATTTTTCGTGCCCACAATAAATTGACTATGCTAGAAGTAAAATCTTCGAGAATTTTATTGTACATTTTTTTATAACTTATCTTAGTATTGTTTGGAATATCTTCTTATATGGCTGAAAATTTAACTTATCTTTAAAATTTTCTATATAAATAAAATATGTTTCGATTAAAATATACAAAATGTTGTTAAAAGTCATTGTTATTTAATTTTTTATAATAATATAAAACATTCAACATAAATCCAGTATATCTTACATAGATATGTATTCTCATTTCATATTGTCAGAACAGACATCACTTATTGTCAGCAATTATTATCGTAAGAAACACTTAACAAATCAGATTGGGGATTAATAGGTCGGTTGGCTAAATGGTTTTCCTAGCCGGAAATGGATAGGGAAAGCCTATATAGCGATACGTTGGGAAGGGTATGTGTTCCGGAAATGACCGATTAAGGTTGTCTCCCTTCCGTAGCCGGGAATCCAGATATGATCAATTTAATCTCATTTCGTTTTATTTGTATTTAATGACTTCATTGATATCAAACTTTTCATATATTTTTATATAAAGAATTTGTAAATATCAAATAAATATTTTTTTCAGCTTATAATAATCGTACTGTGTTTTGTTTGTAATGTAGAGACATTTTATAGATGTGATTTTTTTTTTATTCTTTTCTCACTGGATCTAAATCCTATGTGCTCAGTGTTGAATTAACCCTTAAGCAAAATAAGCATCAAGAAAAAATGGGTCACCACAGATTTTTTTTATAGCCAAATTTATCATTTAAATTGTTAAAAAAATTAAATTTATAGTCATTATCAAAATTAAATGAAAAATAAATAAGTTCTGTTTATAAAGTGTGTATCTTCATGTTTATTCTGCAAAATAAAGTACAATTTACTCGCAGGTTGGAAGTTATTAAATGTTGTACAAGTCTAGATGCATTTGAAACAGCGTAAGTAACGGGTACTAGTTCATAATAAATTCTTAATGAAGTTGCCAACTATCACTAGTGTTAATTGCATGTGCGTTCCAAACCTTATTCTTACTTTCAAAATAATAAACATTACTCTTTTCTTTCTTACTGTAAGTATTGTTTAATTTCACCTTTTCGAGAAATAAAATGTTATTTTATGATTTATTATTTTTGATTACAAGTCTAAGGGAAGATCAAAATTAGTTAGTGCTTAGGACATCTAAAGATTTTAATTCGGCCCGAGTGTACTGCTACAAACATTTCTGTTCACTTTGCATACCTATATTTTTATAATTATATTTATATTCAATTTCATCCTATTATCAGAAAAATAATACATTTAATGTTTGTCGATGAAGGCAAATTTAACAATTCTATACCATATAAAGACATATTTGATAAGTTTTGATAATGAATTGAAAACAAATTCGGTTTGAATGACACGTGTCGCAATATTGACGCGTAACGCTATTTATTCTTCAAAGCAAAACTCCAAACTTTACTAATGACTTTCAATAATGTAACATATATACAGAGCTTTAGTTACAAAAAATAATATAAGCACATTTCAATATTTTCGGCAAACAATGTTCTTATGTTTCAAGGTTAAATTTTGTGTTATATTGAGATTCTTTTTTGTAACGTGTTCTATGTTTAAATTAAAACAAAATATTGGCGTTTATTAGCTAATAAACTTTAAAATTAGATAACTATTTTAATGTGCGCGGAATCAACCAAATTTGAAATATTCAAATGCATGATCATTTCACTTTATATTTTTTTCATAAGTTGGGTCATATATTGGGTTTTGGAACATAACATTTTCACACATGGTATAGAATTGTGCGTAAAATATGAACATATTTTTTCTCAATTTCGACAAAATGTGCTTATATCGCTTTTTGTAACTAGACGCTTCAAATATTATACTACTCGTATATATACAGATTCTTACTTAATGACGCTAAATTTAAATAAATCAGAAAAAATAATGTATATTGTTACATAAATCTTAGAAAAATAGATGAAAATGATGTAACGTAATTGTACTAAGCCATTAATGACACTGTTTGCTTAGATATATTTTTTTATAATTACTACACCTGCGCCAAAACGACTTATATTAGACTGTCACAGTGAATATATTTACATGTAATAATGGTTAATTATTAATTGAACTATTTGGGCTCATGTTCTGGCCACAAACACAAGTTAAAAAAACAATTTCAAATTGTATGACTACCTGCAGAATCAAACCTTGAGACTCATGGATTCACCAGTGGAGTAACTACCTCATAGCAAACTCATGCAAAGCATGACGGTCTTCGCTGACCAAAGGGTCCTTAATCTGTCTATACTCAATATCCGTTGAAGTAAAATTTCATTTCCTACTAAAAAAAAAATGTATGACATACTTGTCCATGGCATCCAGAGTATTACGCGTATATATATCTAGTAAAAATTTGTAAAAAGAAAAGTTTTTGCAAAGTTAGTCACAAAAATCTATGTATTTTAATATTTCAAACAGCTGTCCTGTAAAAATCCAATATGACATAGGATAGTTCTGCATTACAAGTATGATATAAAAAATAATTATGTTTATATATTTATGTAAATAACAGTATGTACTAACACATACGGGTAATTATTTCATCTCTTTTTTTAAATCATGTGAAAGGAGAGCCTTTGTATAAATTTTGCACGACGGCCCAAAATTTCTAGCTATGCCACAGCTTATTTACCCTTAATTCTGTTATTTTTTGCTGGTAGAATGCATTATGAAAGTAGCATGTAGAACATATTGTGAGCTATGAAAAAGACAATAGATCACCTCTTGGCAGCAAACTAAATTATTTTAAACAATATAAAGATACAATAATTGAAATCTTCAACAAAATATCAAATAAAAACAATATTAGAATTGTCCACTTCATACTGAATAATATATTTTGTCAAATATTTCGTCGGTAACAGGTAAAGCCAGGATATATGCTAGCCTTTTGAATTTTAAGGTTTATTTTTTCTAACACAAAAAGGGAAGACTACCTGGTAGAAAGTACACACTTAGGTATAGAATGTTTTTTTATGCTGTTATGTCATAGCAAAGCAAAAAAAAGTTGGTTATAACGCAACTATTATAGGGTAACCAAGTGAAAAATATTTATTTCATGTTACATAATAGTAAATGTCTTCATTAAACATTTTAGAAAAAACCTATCAGTTGTCAGAAAATCACTATAGTCTTAGTTGGTTACTGTAAAATAATACATATATTGGAGTTTTTCCTGAAATCGGAACAGAAAATAAACATAATTTACTTAAGTAGAAATCTTAAAAATTTCAAAATATTTTGTGTATATAAATTTAAACAATTTTTCTAAACGTCATTTGTTTGTAATTTAAATCTTATAGAAAATATCTTATAAAAATTTGTATTTGATGAGGCTTTATATTTTTAAGTCTGTTGCCAATCAGACAACAATTGAAGCGTGTATTTCCAAAGTAAACTTATACCACTTCAAAAAAATTCTGGCAAATGCTAAAAATCTGTTAACGGTGTCGATATTACACTTTTTTTGTTATCTACATTGCAAATCGTATTTTTGATTACAAATTAATATAACAAAAAAAATGTGTAATCCCATAAGAGTGACAAAAAATATTTTTCGCAGAATCTCGCGAAATAAGCTTTTGGCAAACAAAATATATTGAATATTGTTAATTAAATTCAATTTTCTAGTACTGTTATTAATTAGAATTACCATTGACTTAAACTACTTTTTTAAACTAAAGTCAACGGTGAATATCCTTAACACATTAAAAATAATTCAAGTGATGCTAATGTAATAACAATGAAGGTAGTATACATTGTAAGCAGCTGAAACTTCCTCGTAACATGTAATTGTTTAACTAAATTTCAGAATTTCTAACACAATATTAACTTATTTGTTAGTTATAACGTAAGTTTTTTAAAATTTAAAATACAATTCAGGAAGTTCGGCATGCGATAACAATAAAGCTTATTTTATAAATACGAGTATACTAACAAAGTTTTGATTTTGTTTTTGTTACTTTAGGCAGGTTAATACAATATAACAAATGTACACCCCTAAAATTAAATACATAGTACCCCTTCATTTATGTAGGTAACTGATTCCACAATAGCGACACGTAAATGAAGCAATAGAAGTCCGTGTCAAAATGAGACACACGTACAAACAAATTCACAAATATATTAAATCGACAGTGTTTAGGCAAAAGGGATTAACCGTCACAAAACAAATTTTACGGGAGGCAAAAACAACGTTTTTTAATGATTTTTAGTCAAAGTCACATTAACATAAACTAGAAGTGAATAATGACCAATAAATTGGTGTTTTGTTTCCTGAACTGATAATTTAAAAAGTTATTACAAGAAAATCATTAAAATTCGGGGTTACTGATTTTTTCTTTTCAACAGAAACTTAGTAGATAGTTCTTTTTTCAAAATCTAAAGTTGAATTTTGATAATATTATATTTGGCATTTTCGGCTTAATTCCTTTTGACAGCACGTGTATTTAGTTGTAGAAATTGTGATTCTCAAATAAAAACTTTTTTCAAAAAACTAAGCGTTAAGCCATTTCGCCCAAACATGGTCGGTATAGTACTCCCTTGGTGAGATTAAAAACTTTCTAATATAAAACATATTTTACATAAAAAATTAAAATATATTTGATGTAATATTATTTTCAAAAATATATTTAAAAATTGATTATTTTGTGAACATTCAAACACAATGAGCCATCTCTCTTGAATGTTCTTCGAGCCCATATCATATAATTTTTCTTACAAGAGAAGAATACAAAGATATTCTCTTGTATTCATGGAGGAATATATAGGTACAACCAATTTTGTGCGTCCCTCCACCCGTGAAATAATACAATAGTCAGAATTGCTTAGCAGTAGGGCAAATGTTCCCCCAGTCATGGTAAATGTATCAGGAGCACAAGGGTAAATAGATTAAAGATGTACGAGAATAGTACAATATAACCAGATTTAAGCTCAAAGGGCGAGGCAGTCCCCACCCTAAATATGAAAGCTTTCCATTGCAGTCACCTACTGTAAATTCGTGTTCTCCTGTTATAAGTGCGTAAGGAGTAATTAATGAAAGAAAACATATAGTCATCCGGTTTAATAAATTAAACAATGATTGATGTTCGAAAATAAAAAGTATATAATAAGAATGAGCGAGGGCCGCCGTTCTGGATATGAAAGCAAATACCTCCTGTAAAATCATGCTCTCCTGTTATAAGTGCGTAAGGAATATTTAGTGAAAAGGGATATAAATATAGTTGGTTAGGCATGAGAATAGTAAAAAAAGTATGTAATGTTCAAATAACGGGACTGCCGTCCTGTCAAGGGTGTATGAAAGATTCCCATTGCAAACATCTCCTATAAATTCATGCTCTCCTGTTATAAGTGTGTAAGGAATATTTGACGAAAAGAAACATAGTGTCTCTAGGTACGAGAATAAGGTTCATATGACGGTGACTGCCGTCCTGGGTATAGAAAGCTTGGATTCCAAACACCACCGTAAGTTCATGCTCGCCTGTTATAAGCGTGTAATGAATATTTATTGAAAGGATACAGATATTTCAAACATGTTTTTTACTGTGCGTTTTAAAAGTACAATTTTTGTATTATTAAGTTTATTTAATGCTGATAAAATTACTTTTGTGACGCATTTTTGCTATATCAAATTCTATATTGAATGATTACTTGTTATATAGGTACATATTATAAATTAATAGTGATTTGTAGCTAAATGTCTGCATATGAGTCCGAAGATTGAAGGTTCGAATCCATGGTTGCCCGATTTTTTTCAAACATCGGATTATTTGAATTTGTAGCAAGGACATGAACCCAAATGTGTAATTGTTAATAACATCTGGCAAATGAACACAAGGATTCTTAAAGATGGAAGAATGTTAATTAAAAATAGAATTTTACGGTTAAAATTTGAGTAAAAAAACACAAAAACTAATTACGCATAAAAGAGCGAGTTATTTGCTGCCAATATAATCAATTGAATATGATTTTATATTCACGATTAGAGCATTATAGTGAAGATATTTGGAAATTTGTAAATTGAAGACAACATTGCGCTTTTGAGATATAATATTTTTTAAATACCTTACCTTTGGAGATAGTTTTGCTTAAATCATTTTGACGATTTTGTGAAAGCGTGGAGTATCATTAGTTCACCTTACCTGAAACAAACAAAAATTTATTAATACGCATTATTTATTTGTGAACATACAAAAAATGTTAGCACGTTTTAAGTTAGTTGCAGTTATTCATCCGATTTTTCCGAAAGAGTATATAAAACTTTACTATTATTCTATGTTCATATAATAGCGTTTTATAGAGGGCTGATAAAAAATAAACTTATTAAAATAATACTGCTTATTTGTTAGCCTAATGCATGGAGTATTTTTTGTAATTTTTAATATGTAAATATTTTCTAAGTCGAATCCGTGACCGAGGGTTCACCAGCAAACACAGTGTGAACAGGCATTGCAGTAGAAAATAGCTATTTACTAACAATGGATTTTTTTAAAACTTCGTTTTATTATTACCAAGATATATTTTAACTGAATGCGTAACTGTACAACCAATTTTATTTTGCAAATATAATAAAATTATGTTAATTATGGAAAACAAAATATTTGATTGTTGCCAGGCTATAATGTTTTAAGTTCAATCGCGATAACAGAAAATAATGTGGTATCATACGCTTAAGAAAAAAATCCTTAGCACTCATTTTTTTCTACGCGTATTTATTTTGGACATTAATTTTCGTCAAACATTATCGCCGATCGCAAAATTTGCTTTCTTAGTAGTATAAGCTTTTTTTAACGATATAAAAACCGATTTATTTTTTGTTGAAAATAAAGCAATCGCCTTGAAAAAGCAGCCAATATGAACGATCGGATATTGGTTTTTTTAGATACCCTGTAAAAGTAATAATATAAGTTCAGGGATTTGATATTTTATGAATGAAAATCAGACTCCTAAAATAGTCTTATTTCCAGGGCTGTGGAGTCATTGAAAACCCTAAGGACTCCAATTTGACCTTACACTTTGACATTGATTCTTACTCCGACTTAGATTTTAACTGTTACCGGTCAAAGAGCATAACATATATGCTGAAGATTTATTGTCTATGTCATATGAGATTGTTCTTTAGGCACGACTTATGTGCCGAATGTAATATTTGTATACTCGACACAAGTAAAATGGACGTCATCCAAGTAGTAATAAGTATAGACCCTACATACAAAATGGTTAAAATAAAATATAATAACAAATATTGACGATTCGACGATAGAGTCTATCTTCTGCATGATACAAAAATACTTGAATAAATCGCTTATGATAATATAGTAAAGATTTTTTAATATTTTATTCACTATAGATGAAGTGAGATTATGTTGAAAACTGGAATTCTTAGATTAAAATACGAGCATAGTTTCAAAAAATATGCTTTTTAGAGGTTAACAGTTGGAGTCAGTAAACCTTGTCGTTTCAGCATCGTATTTTTTTATAAAAATATTGGAAGTAAAATATAATAAAGTGAGTATTAAATGATTTATTTAATTATTTTAAATTCATTTTGTTGTCAGAGAGAAGAGTATGTATATGAATATTGCTTAACTAGTATAGTAATTATGCATTACTGCTGATGTTTTGCTACAATTAACTCAACATATTATCAAAAATAAACCGAAAAAAATGTCAGTTCAGTTGAAAATGTAGAGTTGCAAAAATTGAGTTGGATTTAAAAAATATATTTTGTGGAAACAAGTACATAAAACCGTGGTATATTCTACAGTAATCTATCACTATCAAATAGAAGCTTGCGGCGAATTTCGGGAGCCCGGTGATATGACTCTACGTGAAATGAGGTAATAAAAGGACGGACCATACAACCTCTCATAACATTCAAAGTGAAGATGAGGCGTTGGAGTTGACTTGGTCATGTACTGAGAATGCCTGCACATCTCAACCGGACATACCTCTTCTTCAAGCCAACCGTAATCCGTCGTCCCGGGAGGTCGTTGAACAACATCTACAGCATGTATATGGTGATAAACGGAGTTGAGGGATGCCGGCATAACTTCCTTACAGTAGATATGCCGACACGGATGGTAATGACTATGTTCAATATAATTGTCTCGGTTATCTATATCTTCCACTTGAGTGAGTTTGAGTTTAAGCGGTTTCTGTTCTTTGAATTTTTAATAGTAGAATCTGTTAGATTCTATCGGAAAACTTTCTCAAATATAAAATATATTTTGAGTTTTTCACTTTTTAATTTTTGTGTATTTTTACTCACAATGTTAATTATTTATTGGTTATACTTAATTTTGTGCTTAAAGTATTTTTATATCTTCATATTATGAATGCATAAAACTATAATTTGTAATGTTCATAATATGCAAAACAGATTGAATAAATAAATAAAATACAAAAAAATTACATGGGAAGATGCAAGAAAGCTGGCCATATACTTCGGCTAAAGGGCGTGACATAGCTTACGAAGAAAGA
>JAPMAG010000688.1:3608-14258 GCA_036584685.1 Rhyacophila sp. Rhy_31_5 | reverse complement strand
TTCAAATGCACTTGAAAAATCGTGTACAATTTTTGCCAGCCATGGGAGTCGAACCTTAGACCCTTGGTTCGTGAGTCGGATGCACTATCCACTCATCTACGAGGGCGACATTTAAAAAGCATTTAAATACATATAAAGTATAATTGTACCATTTAAGCCTAGAAAAAATATTGATATACGAAATGTTATTTATTTCGGTCTTCATTTGTATTGTATTATATTAAAAGAAAACATAGTTCAAAACTAGTTATTTTTTATACTTATTCGGATGTATCAAAGTGTGTTCATTTATTCACATATCGTCGTCAACGAGAAAATACCTCCCATGTGGTCGAGTCAAATAATATGACATTGCATGGAGCTTAAAATATTTTACAAATTGAAAAAAATCCGATGTACAGATATTCTTCTTCTTTAAACCAAATCCGTTCCGAAATGAAGCATATGGATTTTGATGACGTGAAGATTATTTTTAAAGATTTTTAACGTTTTAAGTTATTAGTTCAAACAAACTGGTTCATGTGCTGGTTTCAAATGCACATGAAAAAATCTATGTGATTTTTGCCTGCTACGGGATTTGAACCCTAGACCCTCAGCTTGTAAGTCGGATACGCTTCTACTCATCTACAAGGACGACATATATATATTATTGCATCTAAAAATATTACGCGTGTTAGTTTAAAAAACAATCCCTAACTCTCAAGAATCAGTTTTAGTTCTTCCCGAACAATTATAGTTATGGCATATCGGAGGTGTTTTCCAGTCTTTTTCCCCCACCACTTACCCGCCAGTATTTGCAGCGATTTCTGTGGCCGCCTTTCTGATACCGCACAAAAGAGTCTTTGATTTTAAATGCCCGATGTTATCTTAATCACTCCCATAGCAGAGCTGCATGGGATAGTATCACCATGCACCGAAGAGCAAAAGAAATTTATAGAAGTTGTAAACTATCTAATTGCTTCATATCTACTTCTTAGTGACATGAAGTGTCCTGTACACCCAATGTGTTGAATATTCAATCAGTCTGGCCGTCCAAGGGTATTTTTCAGTTGACTACGCTATGCAGATAATTATTTTTATACTTTTATTATTTATATTTATATACTTTTAAATATTTATTGCGTATATTATTAATCGAATCAATTTAATTAATAATATTTTCAGCCACCATGTTATTAAAAAGTTTCTCATCTAAATTACTTAATCATTTTATCGTTAGCATTAAAAATACCTTAAGGTACGACACATGTATTCATTTGCTAAATACATACGTGTACCTGTTTTGAGCAATAAATTTGAACAAGTATGTGTGTACACAGTATACTTAGATACAGCGCACACGCGCGCATACATTAAGAGATGAAAGAGATACTCGTGTGTAGCATTATTTGCAGTTGTAAGAGTGTTTAAAAAACTTTTCCCGTTAGGAAAATGATTTCCCGCGCACGCGCCGTCACGCCCCAAGACGTCGGCCATCTTATCGTTAATCATTTTTTTTAAATTGGAATACGCGTTTCCTGCTGTAAATGAAAGGTAAGTGTGCAATGTTTATCTTTCGTTTTCTTAATTCGTTTAACGACGCACTATCCCTACCTGTTAGAATTAGATTTGTACCACGTGCGGAAAAGTGTATATTTAATAGAAGCCAAATGAATGCCTACCATAAATCATAAAAACCGACGGCTTATGACAAGCAATATGACACAAATGAAAAACTCTTCATATTATTTAACTGACGTATTGAAATAATAACATATTTTTGTTGCCATCTCCACAAAATATATTTCAATCAATTCAATATCGGTTTTATCTGTTACAATACTGCTACCTGATTGCTTTCCACTAAATATTGAGAGTAGATAAAATGAACTAACTAACATACCCAAATAAGGTTCGAATCACATAGCTGACACAAATTGTACAAGTTTTTCATGTGCATTTGAAACCAGGACATGAAGCAAATTGATTGAGCTAATAACTGATAATTATCACTCGTAAAAAACTGACAAAAACAATCTTCACACTGTGAGGATCCATATGCTATGTTTCGAAGCGGATATTTTTTAAAAAAAGCAAGTCGAAAATGCTGAATTATTATCGAAATTCAACTTTAGATTTTGAAAACAGAACGTCCTACCAAGTTTTTGTGGAAAGCAAAAAAGCATCAACTTTCAATTTTAGTGATTTTCCTTTTATAAGTTTTTTAAATTTTTAGATCAAGAAAATATGTAAAACACAAATTTTTTAGCCATCGTGCACTTTAAGTTTGTGTTAAATATAACTTTGACTAAAAATCATTAAAAAACGTTTTTTGTGTATCACGTAAAATTTTTTCTATGAAGGTTAATCTCTTTTGCGTAAATACGGTTGATATTTATCATGTATTTGTATGTTCATTAGTAATATAATATAATGTTGAATGTTTTTGAACAATGTTACTTGTGAATGAACGTATTTCATTTCTACAAGCGTTATTTTTCAATTTTTCATAAATGATTTTAAAATATCATAATATTACAAAGAAAAATTATTATAAATATAGTTTTTAAAAAATACAAGATTATTAAAAAATAGTTTAAAGTAGAGTATTATGAATAACGCTAACGTTGTGTTAAATATGTGCAAACGTGTTTTCTTTATATGTACTATAAAACTATAATTATCGCCCAATACTTTTACATTAAATATTGAAACAGTGATACAAAAGATTGTGTAATAAAGACTGAGCATCCAAAATAGCTGAAATTTATCGAGCTTAAGTATAATAATACTATTAAAACTATTTTGACGAATGACGAACGCCATCTTCGAATTGTAAAAACATTTTTACGGGTATGTATACACATTACGAATCACTTAATCAAAACTCGCATACAAATTAGATAAATTATAAAAATGCATTCACATCTATTAATTTGCTTGTCTTTACCTACGTCATTCGCTATATTGGTTTTTATTTCAATAAAAAAGCACTCAGCCAAACAGTGAACATAAAAATTTCTCTCGATTCAAAAAGAACTCGTAAATTTGACCACTTTTACACAGTGGCTCTTATATAAATTCAGTTCAGTATACACGGCGTGCCATACAAAGTAGACACTTTTAATCTCGCAAAACTAATAGAAAACAAACCATTTGATTTTTGATTATCTAAATATTGTTTGTATTATACTCGTATTTAATTCGGTAATGCTATTAAATATTATTATTTGAATTAAAAACATTCATTTAAAATTTTGCTGTTTTGGTGGACATGAGGAAAGTGAATAAGATCATATACTCGTATATATTGTTTTATTGTATACAGTAGAAAAGAGAACATGAGATTTTATAGTGTAAAAATTTTCTTCATACTTTCTTAAGAGTGACCGTTATTTAATAATACCTAAACCATGCGTCAACAACCTTTTTTTGCTGAGGGTCAAAATCATCTGGAATGTGATAATTAAGAAAGCGATTCGGGTCAGTGGATATTTTCATTTTAAACTGTCCATTAGTAAATTATATGATACATTTTATTGATAAAATTATTACAATATGCTTTTAAACTCTTTTAAACTAAATATAACAAACAACATTTTTATTCTAATTATTATAAAAAAAAATACAGTTACCAACAACTATTTATACATATCGTTATATACAAAGTTAGATATAAATAGAAAGTTGCTGTGTTCCGCCTATTTTAACATATTACTTTATTATTATATATTCTCAAAGTATTTGTTTCATATTTATGTTTTATATAGTATACGTTATTTACAGAACTTAAGTGGATCACTTGAAATTATCAAATTGATCACTTGGTGACCTGGTGACATAAAGTTCTAAACTGTTTGAAAATTAAAAAAATGTGTTTAAATAGCTACGTGTCAAATCTGTGAGCCATCGATTCACAAACGAACAGCTAAGCGACAAAAAATAATGAAACAAATAATTTGAATGTCAAACGGTACAGTTTAAATATTTTATAGTAAATACGTTTTCATGATATTTTATCTTTATTAACATACTCGTATATTTAACAGACTTTATTTAACTAACAAATACTACATTTGTGTATTCCATTTCTTTAAACAAATTGAACATTTAATTTTGGATGATTTTGAGTTTTCAACCTACGATGTATTATTATAGTATCTTGATCCTTTACTCTGTTTATATAAACGTAATGTCATTTTAATCGTGTTTTTGTATCTATTACTTATTAAATAGTTTTTTTTTATTAAAAATATAATATGTAAGTCGTACTTTTTGGTTCACTCTGTTCAAAGTTAACTTCCTAGTGCATTACAAAAACTTGTTAAAACAATTGAAATAATTATTTAACTTTGCTAAAAACTGAAATTACAATAAAATAAAAATACAGCGAAGAAATTTTTATTATTTCGAATGTTTTATAACAAAACCAGTGTTGTTTCTTTTTACAATCAAAGAAAGGAATCGCATTACGTGAAATATTGGTGTGATTATTATGAAGTACTCAAACAATAATCATTCACTACACTTTCACAATGTGAAAATGATGCTTACTTACGATTCAAATATTAATATTAATGGTTCGTAATGATGTTTTATTTTTTTCATATAAATGTTTGTTATAAAATATATAAAAACTTATAAAATTAGTATACAACTAAAAACCGTAACTTATATAGCCGGCAATATTTATGATATGATTTTATTTCTGAATTAATTCTTTATTGTTTTGATTTTAAATATATATATGGTTTAACACATATTCAATATCGACCTGTATAGGTAAAAAAGCGGAACCCTCAGTTTTTTCAAAAGTGCTTTTATTTGAGAATCACAATATACACAACTAAATGCACGTTCTATATAAAGAAATTAACCCAAAAATGCCAAATTATTATAGAAATTCAGCGTTAGATTTTGAAAAAAAGAACGATGAACTAAGTTTGTATGAAAATGATAAAAGCATTAAACGTTTATTTAATGATTTTCCTGTAATAAGTTTTTTAATTATCAGATCAGGAAAATGAAACACCAATTTATCGGTCATCATGCACGTCAATTATGTGTTAATGTAACTACTAAATCATTAAAACACGCTTTTTGCGCCTCCTGTAAAATTTGTTCTGTGAGGGTTACACCCTTTCACCTAAACACAGTCGATATGTTATACAAACATCAAAAATTGCATGTCTGTTTTTAAAGATTCAAAAGGTTAACTAATTAAATATTTTTAATCCAAATGAAATGTCGTAACTCTTTAAGTGGGATTACCTTTTTTAAGGTTTTAGACGAACAATCGTGCGCAAAGTACGGTCAATTGAACATCTCGCCAAATTAGTACATTTTAAGTCCGTAGACGCGATCCGTAAAATCCGTACAAAATTGTCAATAAACAAAACGGTTTAATTTTTTAAACAAAACCGAATCATCGACATTGTGCTCTACCGGGAATCGATCCGACACGACTGCAGTTACCTGCCGGTAAGTTGATCGTCGTCCCGCTCGGTAAAAACAATACTACAAATTAAACTACTAATTACGAAAACGGAGAAAATATTACCAATGTCTTCTTTTGTTTCCTATCTAATAAACAGGGCCAAACTTAAGATAAATTGAAAATATAAAGTGAAATTTAAGGTCCATTTTGTAGTAAAGCATGATTCATTGAAGGGCGTGGTGTAGAAAGTTGGTAACCCACACTTACGTAAAATTTCATTTTATTCGATTTTAAATCTATTAATATTTAGCGGTTTTACATTTCCTAATTCAAATATATATATTTTTTAAATCTATAGGTGCTTAAAAAGTAATCTAGGTAACCCTCCAACATACTTTTCAGTATATTTTTAAATATTTAAGAAACTTTCAAATACAATTATTACAGAACTACCTCATTGTGGGTTACCAAGTTTTTACACCACAGCTCTCAATATCTGTAACTTCAATATTGGAATATATTTGAAAAGTTTTTATTTTTCTTAAAATATCATTAATAAAACCAAAAATATAACAACAAAGATTTTGAATTTTTTGCTGGCAGTCATTAATGAAATGCCATTATATTGAAATAATGATACTTTTTTATATTCGTGATAGACAAATGAGGATGATATTTTTCCAAAGTGAACTTATTCAAATTCAATAAATTTGCGGCAAATGACAAAAAATTGTTTACGGTGTCGTTATTATTTATTTTTTTGCTATCCATTGCAAATAAAAACTGCATTTTACAAGAAATAAGACATACTAAAAAATATATAATATCGACACCTTAAACAGTTTTTTGGCATTTACTAGAAATTTGTAAAAGTAAAATAAGTTCATTTTGAAAATACACGCCTAGAATGATGTTTATTTGAAAATATCTGAACAAACAAAATAAACCTTGATTATTTTAAATAGAATATTTTGGAAAAGGATGTAATACTCGTATATAAAGCTTTATATTTCTAGAAGGATGTACGAGTAGATGAAACATTTTAAAACAGTAAAAAAAAAAAATACTGAACAAAACAATTCTTTGTAATGAAATATAAATATTATGAAATTCTAAAGCCTGTTTTATAATCACATAAATAATTAATCATCATTTTGATGAAAAGTTTATCGCACAGTTTTTCAATATAATTCAAAAAATTTACGAGCTTTGACTCAAACTTACTTATCGTATACAACCGGCTCTGCTAAAATAACACTTTTAAAAGGAATGTTTAATGTTTATATAATATAGAGGATGTCAAATATAAAGGATTGTATTTTAAGAAAATAGTTTCAGACTATACCAGTCAATTTCTGACTGGTCATGGCAAATTTGCGGACAAACTCTCTGATCTTGGCAAGCTAGTTGACAGGCCAAACTGTAAATGCGGTCACGACTACCAGACTGCTGAGCATGTCTAATGGGAGTGCCCGCTTATGCATTCATCACGTACGGAGTTGTTCACCAGGATCCGTCCTAACACAGGTCCTATAGGGCACGCGGACATAGTATCCACCGAGGCCAACTTTAAGGCCTTTAGTGAATTTGCAGCATTTTACAAGGAGCAAGTTTGCGTAGACTCTCAAAATGATTCGCCGGTCACGAACTTGGGTAGCCGGACTGACTGAGTCGTCAGTACTACACGGTGCATAGGGTTTGCATGCCACCGGAAACTGAATGACGAGGCAGATCGCTACTCATTCTTATTATTTCCTTTACTATTTTTTTTCTTTTAGTACACTGTGCATGGTGATACCGTTCCGTGCGACTCTGCCACAGGCAGGTTTCAAATCAAAATGTGGGAAATTAAAAAAGATTACTTTCATGAATGGTCAGGCAGACGACCGCGCATAATCGCGGCCAGTGATGGGTCCTTCAAACCTGTAATAGTTTCGGATCAACGAATTTTGTAAAATTATGTGTTTTTGTTATATTAACAACTCATTCAATACGACATGTCTGAAAATGTTGACTCAATATCTCAAAGTATCATAAAATGGTATCACTTGCACATTAAGTCAATTTACCATATAAAAGAACGCAGTTTTACAAATATATACATTATAATAACGATAAATAACTTTTCAACCCTTCGATAAATAATTGACTTAACAGTAAGTACGTTTTATCGTCGTAGAAACTGCACAAAAACCGAATAGGGGAACAGATTGACGTCATTACAAACAGAAATTGAAATGGATATAATTTTACAATAACCATGTTTTTCAAACGACCAAATGTATTATTATAAATACTAAAAGTGTCATTTTAATTTAAATTTTCAGTATTGTATCGACTGTGTTTAGGTAGAATGGAGTAACCCTTACAAATTAAACTTTACATGAGACACAAAAAACGTTTTTTAATGATTTTTAGTCAAATTCACATTTATACAAACTTGAAGTGCATGATGATCAATAAATTGGTGTTCTATTTTACTGATCTGATAATTAAGAAAGTTATTAAAGAAAAATCATTAACATTGACCTTTGATGCTTTTTTATTTTCTACACAAACTTTGTAGGTCGTTCTTTATTCAAATTCTAAAGCTGAATTTTGATAATAATTTGGCATTTTTAGCTTAATTCCTTTTGACAGAACGTGTGGACTGTAGTTAGTTGTGTACATTGTGATTCTCAAATAAAAGCACTTTTACCTAAACAGGGTCTATATGATTAATCAAAAAATATCGTTAGTAAATAAATATATACGTTACGCCTTTTTACTTAAACAGGGTCGATATAACAATGTGTTTCTAAGTTTAGATAAATACTTATTTTTCATATCAGAGAATGTTACAATATTTAATTGTTTTTAAGTAAAATTGACTTAACAACTTTACTGATATTTTTTATTTATAAATAACAACTTTGTTAACCGTTGGAAGAATTTGTTTTTTTATATTTACTTCGCTAATCTACCGCTTTTTTTCTCTTTGAGTTATATAATTCAAAATATAACGGAGGAAAATTCACACTCACTTGTCGTATCATTTATTTAATGTTAATAACAAAGTACACAAATTATCCATTTATTGTGACATCTCAATACATTTTTTTTCTTTTAACCATATCTGCTTTGAAATGAAACACATCGATCTCTATAATGTGAAGATTGTTTCGACAGTTTTTTACGAGTAATAATTGTCAATTTTTAGCTCAACCGTTTTGAGTTTGTATCCTGGCTGCAGTACAAATGAATAAACATTTGAAAATTTATGCAACCAGCATAGGCGTGCTACGGGTACGCACTGTCCACTGGACAAAATACAATACATATCGACCGTGGTTAGGTAAAAGGGAGTAACCCTCATAGAAAAAAAAATACAGGAGGCGCAGAAAACGTGTTTTAATGACTTTTAGTCAAAGTCACATTAACACAAACTTAAAGTGCACAATGCTCAATAAATTGGTGCTACATTTCCTGATCTAATACTTAAGAAAGTTATTGAATACAATCATTAAAATGGACATTTGATCTTTTTTTCCTTTCCATACAAACTTAGTATAAAGTTGAATTTTGATTATAATTCGGCATTTTTGGGTTAATTTCTTTTGACAGAACATGTATTTAGCTGTGTACATTGTGATTCTCAAATAAAAGCACTTTACAAAAAACTGAGGGTTGCGCCCGTTTACATAAACAGGGTCGATATAATATTTAGCTATTTTATATTTCTCTGTCTCTTCTTTTTGACGCCTTCGTAGATGAGTGAATAGCAAATCCAATTCCCAATTCACGATCCAAGGTTTTTTAGTGTTCGAATCTCGCAGCTTGCAAAATTTGCACTGGTTTTTTTCATGTACATTTGAAATCTTGGTTGAGCTAATAAAAACTCAATTATTACTCGTAAAAAACTGTTGCAACAGTCTTCATATTGTGAAAATACATATGCATTGTTTCAATGCGGATTTGGTCAAACGAAAGAAAATCTATTGAAACTATATTTTACCCATATAACTATATCGTAATGGTATTGCATAAACTGTTTATCCAGAGCTAATAAAGTATAATAATAATATTTTAATACAAATTTAATAGTAATATATAAAATAAGAACATGTACTTTTAATTTTGACGTATTATTCATTGTATACAGTTATTGATAATTTTTCAAATTTGGTACAAGATTGTTGCGATAGTTTTGTTTATCATACACAAATATATTTCTTTTAAATATGTACATTTATGGTCATATAAAAACAAATGTTGGCCCCAATCGATTTGATAATCTAAGATCATTTTCACTTTTTTCTAGATTAAACATAATTCAAATTTATTGTTGATCAATATTTTTTAATCTTGAATAATTTAGAAAGTGGTAAAGCTAGAAGTTTTTGGCTCACATGCAAAGATTATGCGTGGACTCATCTTTTTATATAATTTTCAAAGTTTTATTAGATATCTATAGGTGCAGCTAACTGAGTGTTTATTCCTTGCATCACTTTACTAAGAAGTAGCTTCGCTATTGGGTTTAGCTCTTTAAAATAAAACACCAAAGATTTACGCAGAATGAATGAATGGATTTCAACTCAACATATAATACACAAGCACAAACACTTACCCATTGCTAATAATGATTCTAGAACATTACTTTTGCAATATATTAATTAAAATGTCATGAAAACAGAATATCAAAACAATAAATTTAAGGAAACAATTATTTAAATAATTGTTCTATAAAACAAAAATATCCTCGGTGCATTTTGCGTACGTAATTTCTGCAGCAAAGATACTGTAGAGCTTCCTTAGTAAACCACGGACGAGCAGTGTGTGTTATGTGCATATTTCAGGTCGAACCGGAAGCTGTTTGTTTTTGGCACAGAACAATGTTCTTTCCGTTTCCTCCCGACGCAACGAGACGCTTCCTCCGCCGCAACAACCGGCTCTAGCGACCGGGTACTTAGATGCTCACTCCTGTTAGCTATGTGGTCGTATTTTACTAGAACGTTAGTGGTGGTTTAGTATAATGAGATTTAACAATGGATTAAAACAGTGGTAATTGAGTTCTCTTTTGAGAAATTTTTACTAATAACAGTTATGTTGTTATATATTTGTGTCATTTACACGAAAAAATCAGATTTCAATATCAATTTTATATTATAGTACTTATTTATCGAATCATTGTTAGTTCTGGTATATACTGAGTTTTCTTCTTTTAACCATATCCATTCCGACACGAAGCACAATAG
>JAPMAG010000687.1:0-14260 GCA_036584685.1 Rhyacophila sp. Rhy_31_5 | reverse complement strand
TCGTAATGTGTCAGATTATTATAACTTGACATTTGAAAAAATCAATATCTCTACATACACAGACACATATGAAAGATTTCGTAAAATATCACAAGGCAATACAAAATATATCCATACGACCTAAAAACGTCCAAGAGTAAAATTAGATTACGCAATTTCGGTTACGGCAAAGTTGAATTATTCCGTTCGAAGAAGTCTTCCGATTTGCAGGTCCTGAAGGAAATCATCAGGATCACGTAAAATGGTTATGAGTCACGCGTGGAGCGTTTAGTAGGATACACCGAGGAAAGAAATAAACTTGAAATCTTATATGGCCTTCCCTATTTTCAGTATTGGACTGAGGATTTCGTTCAAACCACTTACAACATATATCCGAAAGAATGGAAAGCAAATATAAAGTAGTTTTATAGATTTCATACAGTGTTATGAATTATTCAGCATTCGATTTACTCACTTGTGTTTTAAATTATATTATGTCATATACAAATAAAATATTCAATATACTGTAGAAAAATATTGAGTTCAACACTTTGTATTACCAGCTTTATAACATGTTTAGTTACAATAAAAATTTACAGCATTAACTGGAATATTCTGTATATTGAATCAAAATCAAATTAAATATTTTTTTTTATCAATTAGCGTCATATGAAAAAAAAAATTAAAAAGTTCTCATCATAAAAAAATGTTACGACAAATTTAGAAGAGTTTTCTTTCTAATGCTTGTATATATTTACTATTATTAAATCTACTCAAACAGTTCTACTGTACTAATTTGATTATATTTTTGTTTCAGAATTTATACAGGGAAAAATAAGGCTTACAAGTCATGGATATGTAAAAAATACTAGTAATTACTGGTGAGTAACGTTGTATTAATAATTGACTTTATAATAAAAATTGTGTTGAATTATTGGTGCTGGCAAATTGTCATAATATATCTATGGCCGAGGTAAACAAACACATATGTCAAGAAATGAAAAATTGTATTATTGCTGATTCTATACGTCAGTATGATTTTGCATATTTGTGTGTAGGCACACAAGTCACGTCCTCTTTTTAAAGTGATTTTTTGAATATCTCCATAATCGGCTATAGTAACATACTCGTAAGTCAATCAAATAAACGAAAAAATTTGTGTAAATACATACAAGTCAACATTTTTCTTTAGTTTCAATATTTCCTGCTTTTTTAAAAAGTGATTACACCGAAAAGCTTTTGTTAAAACAAAAAGATGTTCACAAAAAACATTACTGAAAAATGTTGTTTTTTAAGTTTATTTGGTTATTCACCCCGGATATAAATGCTAATAAATACTTTTTCGATAAATAACGGTAAGTTTGTGTTTATGTGCAAAGTAAAATAATTATAAAGAAACGATTCATATTTTATACACGAGAAATATGTTTCATGATTTCGTTTTATTTATGATTATAAATTATAATACAATTTTCTAATTTTATCAAATGAATTTGAATTTATTAATTTTTTTCTCATATTTCTACATTTTTCCATCCTATTTTATTTTACTTTTGTTCAGTCAATCGTTCTCTTTCTCGGTTGCTTCTATGAGTAGCTCTCATTTCCTATGCTACCCGTTTCATCAGAATTGTCGGTAACCTGTCATTTGTCAATCTTTACAAACGTCTTTCCGTCACATTCAACGTAACTTATAGAATCGACTAATGGTTTACTGTTCAATCAACGTATCTGGTTTGTGGATAATTTTCATTTTGTATACTTCATTTACTACGAATCTTCATAAATCTTTCTCAACATTTTTCTTTTAAAGTCTGCTATGTGATAAATTGTTATTTCATTTTGTCATCATAAGTCTGATTTTTATTATAATATAATAAATATGTTAGTATTGTAATAAAGCCCATATACTCGTATATCGTCGGTATGGATGCGTTAAATAAAAAAAAAACTGTTGTGGAAAAATTGATTTATAAAGTTTGAGCATATTACATACACGTAATTTTATTATATTAAGACAATTGAACCTGTAAGTTGTGTTGACGTTTTTTTTCAGAATCATAATATACCTAGAAACACTTAATCTGATCAGCTAAATAATTTGTACTCAGTTTAACGTGTTATATAAGAAATAAAATATTCTATACCAACTTGATAGGTAGTGGTATTTTAATATTACAGAAAAAAGTAGAAGTGAGACGGCTAAGCTTTTACTAGACGATAGAGAATGCGACCATCTACCAAACTAAAATATTAGGTCAAAATGGTAATTTTTTGACTTAACGCTTTTTGCTAGTTTTACGACGATATATTCCATAATTTGTCGCCTTCGTGGGTGAATAGATAATTGTTTAGCCCACCACCACCCGCCACGTCTTTACACCCTTTCGAGCGCATACCGTGGCAAAACGAACGTGAAGCGCTCTGCAAAAAAGTGCCGAGAGTGTCCCAGGAGAACTTAGAACTTCCCAAGACAAGACAAGCGCCCTAGAGTGTGCAGAAAGGATGAGTGAACAGTGGCCAGACTCACAAACCGATGGTTATGAGTTTGAGGCCTGTGCTGGTCACAAATTTTACAAATGTTTATTCATTTGTATTGAAGCCAGGACACAAACCCAAAACAGTTGAGTTAATAATTGATGATTATTATTCGTAACAAAAATAACTGTCAAAACAATTTTCACACTACGGAGATTCATATGATTTATTTCGGAGCAGCATGGTTAAAAAAAAATACATTCCACAGTAAATAAAATATGTATATAGTCGTAGTATGTAATAATATCACTTATAAAATGAAACATGAGATGCAATAATAATAAATGTGTTGGAATTACTGTAATGTCAAATTTAAATAACTATACTATTTACATATGAGGCATGTATGTCCAAAGTGAAGTTATTCTACTTCAAGAAATTTGTGGCAAATGCCAAAAAACTGTTTATGGTGTCGATACTACATATTTTTTTGTTATCTACATTTCAAATTATATTGTACACTACAAATGGATATAACAAAAAAATATGTAATGTTGGCACTGTGGACAGTTTTTTGGCATTTAACACAAAATTGTTGAAGTGGAATAAGTTCACTTTGGAAATAGCCGCCTCATATATAACTTTATGTCAGTTCTATTGTTAAACCATGCAATATTGGCACGAAAGTTGTATCTCTCTCAAAATTATTTCTCAACTTTTTTTGCAAATACGCTCTTTATTTATTATTCAGATATTTCAATAATTCCATTCTTAAATACTTATAATATATACAATGTATGACAGTATTATAAGAATGCTCTTAAAAGATAATTCAGAAAAAAAGTTCTTTGTCACAGAATATTGTAAACATGTCTAGAACTCTGATAAACATATTATTGGATTTGTGACGGATATACTCGTATTAAGTTGGGACTCTTTTGAAACTGCCTGTCATGCGGATGTAATTTTTTGTCACTTAGCCCATCATCACCACTATCATTAAACGTGCGTCAATTAAATGACGCAGTAGTTTAAGTATAAATACTCATACATAAAAAAATGAGAACAAAAAAATTTGTTGTAATATAAAATAAATCATAAGATATGTATTTGTAAGTCATTCAAATTCTTGTGGTCAGATAAAAAATCGAGATGCTTCAAATTTTTGTAACAAATAATCTTCTCGTTCTTATTTTTAAACGTTAATTATTATTAAACCGCATATTTTGCAAACTTACCAATAATTAAATAAACATGACGATAATAATTTAAAAAGTAATTTACGTGTTGCGAAAAAACAACTTAGTAAAAACAATCGAATTTTATTAACTTGAATGACACTATATGATAATCATATATATATATCATTTTTATGTAAAGGGGCGTAACCTTCAGTTTTTTGAAATGAAGTTTTAATTGAGAATCACAATGTACACAACTAAATACAGATTCTGTCAAAAGAAATTAAGTCAAAAATGCTAAATTATTATGTAAACTCAGCTTCAGATTTAGAAAAAATAACGATCTACTAAGTTTATGTGGAGTGGAAATAAGCATAACACTTTAATTTTAATGATTGCCCTTTACTAACTGTTTAATTATCAGGTGAATAAAATAAAACAAAAAAGTTATTAGTCATCGTGCACTTTAAGTTTGCGTTAATGTGACTTTGTTTAAAATCATTAAAAAACGATTTTTGTACCTCATGTAAAATTTTTTCTGTGAGGGTTAATTGTTTTTGCCTAAACACGAACGATACATATATTAAATTTATTTCATCGCCCATTTGTATTATCTGTGTCCTTGTTATAGTTTTTTTGTTTTACATTAATGTATTGTCATTGATTTTTTTTAAGAAAATGTATAATATTATTCAATATTTGACTTAATTCTTCTTAGTTTTTATTTGTAGAAGTTGCTGCTGAGGCTTAAAACTATTCTCAACACTTTGAAAAATTGTAAATCAGTATTTTAATAAATGTGATTTTTTAAACATTTATTTGTGTTTACATTAACAGCAGTTTTGTCTTTTATAGCGAGTGAAATAACGAATATTGAGCATTTACAATACACGTAACACACAATAACTATATTACGTTTAAATATGTAATATTTTGAAAAAAATCCAAGAAACCCATAAAATAAAATCATATTCATATTTGATAATATTAGTAATATTTTATTGATACTTGTATATTTTAGTAAAAAAACGTTCGTTACAATGAATTAAAAAATATGCCTGAATTTCAATATAATATAGCAATTTCAAATATAAAAATATATTGATTTTGTTATGTAGTTGAAATAAATAAAATCCTATTTATTTATTGTTAAACATAGCTTTTAATTAAATTAACACATTGAACTTAAATGTTTTTTCATGAATTCATTAAAATCTTGCCTTGAAAATCATTTTTGTACACGGTTAAGGCAATTAATAACAATAAAAGTACTTAATGCAGACATTTCTTGAAATTGCGATTCATGCTATTCAATTTCGCGCTAATTAAAGAGTAAATATATATCATTTAATTATTCTTCACTTTGTACCTATAAACTAATAATCATAAAACAATATTATATATAATATAAATATTTTATATTAGACTTGATTAAATGAATACACAAAATAAAATAAGCACCAAGTGCCAAAAAATAGAAACAAAGTAAGTAGGTTAATATTCTATGTACCACCTCCAATACCTTAAATTCATGTTCAAGTCCCAAAAAAAATTATAAGACCTTTCATATTCAAAGATGGACCTGGGTATAAGAAACGACATGTTTATTTTAAAAATAGGCACACGTTGCCATTTGGTTTCAACTGAAATAAGTTATTTTAGATTTGAAAAAATTAAAAAAGGTGATTTTTAAATTATATGTTTAATCTATTTAGAAGCTAATAAAATAATGCTTCTATGAAAAATAAACAAATTATTCATTAAACTATTAATATATCTGATTCAGATTTTTGGCACTCAGTGCCTATTTTATCTCGTGTATTCAAATATTGAATTATAAAAGTTTTATTTTAAAAAAATCGAGTATTCTTTTTAATAGTTTTTATTTGTAATCTTTTAACATATTTCAGTTTTTGTTAATGTTTTGAGAATATTTTTCTACTTTTTCTTATAACTTGAAAAATAGTATCTAGATGTGATATAATATACCTCAGATGTCCATAAAATAATCATTTTCTGTCTTTTATGTGGGTGGACATTATAATTACGAGTAATTCGTAACTCCTTTAAATATATATGTAGTGTAATATCAAAATGACTAAATGATTCCGACATCATTTATGCGTACCAAACAAAGCAAAACGGTACACAAAAGTTGGTCCGAGAGGATTTCTAGATTATTAATAATTAATGAAAATTCATGCGGTGGCGTGCCGGTTGCGGAAAGCTGCCTCGCTTCCTAACTCGTAAAGTTAAAAGCAACTGGCGGGAAGTTCCCCGCCCTAAATATTACACAAGATTCAAAGAACGTGTCCGTTGTGTCTGTGATGATACGGAATATGATTTGACTAAGCCTGAGAAATGGCCGATAAAACATTCTTACTAGTATTACATTTTCTGGACGAGCAAGTTTTGTTTATGCTTTTATGAGACTGGAACTCTTCGAAAACATTTTCAATTAATGGAATACTTATAATTTTTTTACACTAAGTATCATTTTACTTACTAAATTATTCTGTTAAGCGACAGTCCTGACGAAATTTTATCCTTTGTTTATATGCGTTTTTCTTATAAATAATATTTTATAAGGTATATTTACGAGTATATTCTAATTGTGTAAAAATAATTAATTTACGTATATCAAAACCCTTACTTGTATCACTTATTATTATCATAGAAAACCTTGACGTAGACTTATCTATTTATGAGATTCTCGCTATTTTTTTCTTGTTTAACATGAATTATGTCTACCTTTTAAAGTTGTACTATTCGAATCATATCACTGAATATTCATAATTTAAAATTTTAGTCTTTTATTTTTCAACAGAGTTTTGATACATATTTTTAATTTATTTTGTTTGATATGCATTTCATTTTCATTTATTAGTTAACTGGCATCAATCAGTTTTTGTTCAGTGTATTGATTTTTTTTGCGTAAATTTAAAATACTGGCAATGATTGATCGGGAGTATAAATTGAAGTGTGAGGAAACACGTTGTGCATCGTAAACGTCTGTTTTTATAGTTTAATGCAGTGAAGCTTTTTACTATAATCACCGTGGTATTTTAACGACGGGCATTTGATGAAAAGTTTACGCGCGTTTTTAAATTTTATATTTTTATTGTAAATAAATTAATTCTCTTAATAAAGTATTACTTTTAAATATGAGAATGCACGAAAGTGATTAAAAATTTAGTGGTTACTTTTCTAAACATGCTTTTGAAATATAAGCCATTATAATAAAAATTAACAGGTTATTTTATACCTTAGGTATATTGACAGACTGGTTATATTTTTGAATAATGGTGGCTTTTATATAACCTTGGCAAGACAATTCAATACGTATATAAAATTATATATATCGACCCTGTTTAGGCGAAGGAGCTAAATCCTCAGATTTTGGAAAAGTGTATTTATTTGAAAATCACAATGTACACAATAAAATACACGTTCTATTTTGAATCAAGCCGAAAATAACAAATTAATATCGAAATTCAATTTTAAATTTTGAAAAAAGAATGACCTACTCAGTTTGTGTGGAATGGAAAAAAAGCATCAACCCCCAATTTTAATGATTTTTATTTAATAACTTTGTTAGTTATCAGACCAATAAAATAAAACACCGCTTTTTTGGGCATCATGTACTTTATATTTGGGTCAATGTAACATTGACTAAAAATCATAAAAAATGTTTCTTTTGCCTTTGTATTTTTTTTCTGTGAAGGTTTTTCCCATTTGTCTAAACATGGTCGATATATAAGAATGGCTGAATTTTCAAAAATGGATCGATGACTAGCATATAAAAATGTACTTTGTTAAAAAAAATGATGACGTAAAAAGTGATCATAAATAAATATAAGTAGCAATATATAGTAGATATCACTTAATATGAAGTAATATTCTGGTTGTGATAAAAAAATATAAAACTAGACATTTTTGTTTAATTTAATTAATAATTTGATAATTTAATTTGATTTAATTAATAATAAGTAACCCAACAAAAATCATATAATATGAAAACATTTTACATCTCAAAAGTATTGTTATTCAAGTCGTCTATATTATTTTGTTGACTAGTAAACGATGAGCGATAACGAACAATTTTTAAATAGTGTGCTAAAATAACACAGTGTAAAAATTAACATATTTTTTTACAGATGCAACATTTAGCATTTTTTTACCTACATTATTGCGTGTGTTTAATCAATTTATTACAGATTATAACAAACTATGCCCAACGTGACGTGTTATTAAAAGATTGGCACGTTTTTTATACACTTAGCACAAAAGTATAGATACCCCCATTGTTTCGCCATAAACGATCTTTATTTGAATTGATATATTATATAATACAAAATATTTAATGGATTTCAATAACTGCTAAAAACTTTTTCATACATTTTTTACATAGTTCATTCTACATTTATTTCTATACACTTTTATACTAGCTATATTTGCAAAAGAGTATGCTTTTTTTTAATAGGACATTCCACTAATATATTTTTATTCGCATACGAATACATTTGCTAGTATTAAGTTTAACACATTGAAACTCTGATTTTACGTTTTCGACAGTGGTGACGAAAAATGTTATTGGATGGAAAACGAAGGCTTAAAAAAAATCTTTTAGGACTGCAAAAATTACATACATAGTGGAAAATGTGAATTTCGGGCACGTAAAATCAGGGTACTACAGTATTTTAAGAGCTCATTTAAATTCATAACTGCATAGCATAAATTTTGTTTTATTTCCATGGCTAAAAAAAACTATTCATGATTTCTTCAGTTACGGCACAATGATTAAGATAGTTTCACATCTATTAAATTGGTATTTTAATTTATAAATATACATTTTCATTTTTATGTTCAAAAATATATTTCAAACCCATTACAAATTTTAAATCAACCGATTATAATATATTAAAAATAACCAATTATAATTAAAAGGTTTTAGGTTTTATGCAGAATCATACGACTTACAATTCTTGTTGAGAGTTCATAAAATATTGACAACCCCAATGATTTATATTCCATTTATAAGAGAGTAAAGAAATATTTTATCGTTTTATTAAGTCTGGCTATTTTATATACTTCCATAAATACACTTGGTGGCGGAATGACGCAAGGCACAGACGATAGGGAGATGTTTATCGTACGCGACACCTGCGCTCTTGCTATGGTTAACCCCTGTCCGATGTGTCGCATCCCATATTTATTAGGGCGACATCCCAGGGCGTGGGTCTCCCGCTATATTATTTAGCACTGAACTGGCGTTGAAAATCTGTCTACCCACTTTCTGAATAAGACGTATGCTCGCCTGATGCATATTTGCTGAAAATATATTTTATTTTCATTATCCATTGATAAAAGCCCATTTTAACAATCGAGTTTTCAAAAAAAGATTTATTCAACAACAGATGGGAAGAGGATAAATTCTATTATTATATTTTTTCTTCTTCTCACAGATATACACTCTAATTGGAACATACATATTGCTTTACCGAATACGTATGTACTCGTATATCTTAACATATTTATAACATAAGATGAAAATCAAAAATATGTTTTCTTTTACAATATTTATTTGGATTAAAAAAAATACATATTAAACATTTGGAAATAACCTATTTTTTACCAATAAAGTATTTAAAATAAATTACTATAAAATAGGATAACTCAACAGACAAATCACATTTCAATCGTGCCGATAAAATATCAATTGAGTTTAGTTATATTTTGCAGATGTTGTCACTAGATTGATTAGTTGACAAATATATATTGAATATTTTTAATATAAATCAATTAAATCGAATTCACCTACTAAATGTTAAAAATTTAAATGTATAAATTATAAATACTGCGTTTGTAAAACAATTAAAAATATAATATTTTGCACTTCAGGATATATGATTTTTTATCAAACCTTAAAAGAATTAATGCAATCAAAATATACTTGTATTCGATAAATAATAGTCTATAATTCAATACATCTGAGAATATTAAAAGTTTTCGACATTGATATAAAATAAAGTAATAAATAATGGATAAATATAAATTAAACTTACAATTATTCTTATGTATTGTTAATTTGTTTAATAATATAAATTTATAATTTCTGTATCTGGGAGGTAAAAAAATACTTGTCGATATCTCAATTTTTGGCAAAATTGATGTATTGACATTGTGTAGTATATCTTGCGACGGTATTTCTAGTAATATACTCAATTATGTTGTAACTATACAATAAAATAACATAACAAAATGAACTATGTTATATAATATATATCTGAGAGAAGCAATACCAAAACGACTTTGAATAGCAATAGTCAAAAAGTGCCATTTTTGACAGTGTAGTTTTTCTCCTACGTACAAATTTATATTTATTATTCAGTGTTTTTTGAAAAATTCTTTCAGAAAATTGTATAAATTCAATAAATTATTATTCTTAAAAAAAATAACTTAAACATATTCTAGTATTTGATATATAATTTTAAAAAAATACTTTTGATTATGTTTATTTAGCAATATTCTTGTGCTTTGACATACGGTATTTTATTCATCCTATGAAATATGAGTTTTCTTATTTGTATTGCGGTGAAATGTAAGCTGAATATGTGTTATCGCAATAACAATTTAGGTAAAAAGGTCTAATGAATGCGCGACATGCTATATTATTAATACTAGCCGAGTTGAAAAGTTGTTGTTTTCCGTACGAGTAAAGCCACAAATACCGAGCTTATAATTCAGAAACAACTCATGTTTTGTGAATACGTGGAAACGAAATTATTGTAAAACAAGATTTTTCGTCGTAAGTTCTAAATCCTCCTACAAAATTTATTATCCCATATACGCATGTGTGTACATTTTGATATTTTATTCTCTTTATTTTTACGCAATGTGGTGTATTACACAAAAGCTCTAACTCTTGGTTTCGGTTGATAATTAGAAATACATTAGTGTTTACATACATTGAATATAAATAACATATTTGTTTATTAATAAAGGACTTAAAAGTTTTGATAAACATCTTCAAAAACTATTTACGTATTTTAAAACGAAAATCTTTACAAATAAAGCATATTTAATCAAAAAAGGTTAATTTAATCCACGTAAAAAATATATATTGCGTAAAATTGATAAAAATTAAAATGCAAGTGCAAAAGACCTGTCTGTAAACCTTACATTCTGCGTCAAATATGCAGCTGATTTAAAGGTTCAAAAGTTTTGATTGGTATTCTTTACACATTCTCATTGCTTACGTAAAAAAATATTAAATACTAGGCACTGATACAATAATTAGGATCACTATATTAAATTTTCTTGAAACTTTTATTTTAAATGATTAACTAAAAGACAATTTTGAGTTTTCTAATTAAATTAGTTAAATTAGTAAATGTAGCGTATTAAATGCTTTGGGTGTATATTTTAATGAAACGAAATGTTTCAATTTATCAATAATAACATCATAGCAGTACATCAATAATTGTACAATAGATAATATTAAGAAGTATCAGTTGATTTGTATTAGCATGTTTACGTTACATAACATGTCCTTTTATTTTATTTCTTTAAAAAAAATTATAGAGTTGAATCTATTAAGTTGAATGAAAATATTTTTAACAGTCATACTGTATTCTGGGAACTACACTAATTTGGAAAATGACGCATCGCTAAAAGCTTTCTAACATCCTGTTGGGTGGTTGGTTGTAGAAATTTGACATTGTAAAGGCTTAGTTATTCCGCTTGATGGTACTTGAATTATGACGTTTTCTTTTAAAAACCAAGTAGTGCACGTTTTTTAATAGATAACGACTGTCACGTGCAATGTCCAGTGAATTAAAATGAACGCTTACTTGTAGAATTATTTGTCATCTATGCATAATAATAAACAATTCACAATCATACCGAATTATCATTTATTTTATGGAAAATTATGTATAACTTTGATAAGAAACATATATATATAAAAATTATATTTTGGAATTAGTAAAATCTTTTCATCGATTATTCTAATAATTTATTTACAATTATAAGAACATTATATTCAATGTTTTTGATTTTAATTGCAAAAAAAAATCCCAGAATAGTATGAATCGTTTCTATACAATGACTAATTTCATAACGTTTCTGTTTTAGATGCAAAGAATTATACATATACTTAAATTAAAGCATAAAAGCACGTAAGCCCACTCATTATAAAAACATATGGAACTTAAAGGGAAATTGAAATTTGTGGAAAATCGCAAATTATTTCAAATAAAATTCTAAATGTCAGAGAGCAAGTGTGAAAAAGGTTATTCATTTTAGAGAGTTGCTATTTACCCTGTAAAAACAGATTAAATTTGATATGAAATATATACCTAAGTGGTGCCACGTATGTATTGTTGAATAGGATGTAATGTTCTTCAAAAATACGATATTTTAGCAACGTATAAAAACATATGAATTAATTTTAGCTTATTATTTTAAAATTATTATACGTAACATCAAAATGATTATGCCGTTAACCAAAATTAATCTACCCGGATTTAATATGATTATTTTACGCAGTTCATATATTTCTCCTACACATCCGTTTGTGGCCCCCTACATATTCTGTAGAGATGGGGTGACTTGAATATTATTTATTTACAAAGCTGTATTCCCACTCTCTGAAAAGCGACGCAGACCGGCTGTCATAAAATATTTAATGCTCCGTATGTATAGTGATCGTCAGGAAATTTAGTGAGTACAGCGTCCAACAGGTGAACAAGACTTCAGAGATTTTGATTAAAAACTACACTTTAAGCCCATCATATTACATGACGGTTACTCCAGATACATATTTTAACCCATTGCAATGGAAAAAAAACGGAAGCCGTCAGAACTGACATATTATTTTTGTATTTTTCGGGTGCGTTTTGTCTCGACTTCCTTTCACTGTCAAACTATCAGTAGTATAATGCCTTTCCATTAAAGTATCACACTTTTTGTTGTTTCATTATAAAATGCTTCTTTATAGACATGTACATACTTACATTAGGGCAACAATAATTTAATTGTCGGTAAGCTTGTATATGAGCCTCATAAAATCGCGGATGGAGTCCCTTAGGGATCGTCCATAAACCATGTAACGCTTTTTCTTAAATTTTTTAAACCCCCCCCCCCTCCCTCCATTATGTTTGATTTTCCTTCCTTCTCTAAAATGTTACGTAATTTAAGACATTAACTGATTAAGTGCCAGAAGCGAGTTAACTCGCACAACTTAAAACGTAGTTTGATAGAGAACTTTGGATATTTTGGATGACTTTAAATATAAATAAGCGGAGATATGAATATAATATGATCATTAAAAACAAAGTCATGATAAATAATCGTTCAATGTACTATTTAAAACAATATTTAGGTTCTATTTTTGCTTAAAAAGTTACACCGCACTAGGTTGTAACATTATGTCTGACACAGAAAGGTTAAATAAAAATGCAATTTATAATCATCTACTCTTCACTTTTTGAAAGGGAAAAGTGTTACGTAACAATAAAAATTAACGCACCCTCCACTTCAAGAGCGTTACGTGGTTTATGTACGTTCTCTCAATGGACCAAAATACGAGTAATTATTTAAATACTATTTTTATATGTATTTTGATCATAAATTAATTTGTTTATATTTTACATTTTATATTTTATGAAGCAAATATTTGTATTTTAGTTGTTTGCTTACGTATTTTTTCTAATACTTGATTAATAAAGGTTCATAAACAATATACCTATCTATTAAACTATAAGATTCTGCTCCCTACTTATAATGACGGTACATATTCATTAAGTTAATTAAGTTTTAACAGAAAATATTCTTTTCTTATAAATGTATAATTATATTTTTTCAATAAAGTACGAGTATGCATATTAAAAATGTTAATATAAGATTAACGCAGAAAAAAATAATAATATTTTTTCCTATATTCCGCTACCTTAATTCATTTTAAAACAACACATATTATTAATATTAATTATAGTCACTTTTATATTAGAGCATAATAATACCCACATTGTTTTTTTAGTATATAGGCAATGTCTTTAATAATTTTGGCAACGCTTTTGAGTATGTACTAGAATTTTACTAGACAATGAATGCATTCAAAGTACAACGATCAAAACTAATGACTCCAAATAGTGCAACTAATAAACAACATAACGTTGATCCAAGTACGTATAAAATAGTTTAATTTGTCCCAAGTTCTTGAAGATATAACGTAATAGTTTTTCAAGATTATATTGTAACTTAAAGTGCAGTAAACCAAAAGGAAAACAATGATATTTTATATTGGAAGAAACAGTTTATTAAAATAAACATAACTCTTAATTGATATATATATATATATTGACCCTGTAATAATGTAATAATGCAATAATGTAAAGGGGCGTAAATTTCAGTTTTTTGAAAAGAGTTTTTATTTTAGAATCACAATGTAACTAACTAAAGTACACGTTCTGTCAAAAGAAATTAAGCCAAAAATGCTGAATTATCATCGAATTTCAGCTTTAGATTTTGAAAAAATACTAATCAACTAAGTTTTTATGGAAAATAAAAAAGCGTTAAACGTCAATTTTAATGATTTTTCTTTAATAACTTTCTTAATT
>JAPMAG010000685.1:402-14266 GCA_036584685.1 Rhyacophila sp. Rhy_31_5 | reverse complement strand
AGTGTATGTTATTGTGACTAAGGGTTTATTTTTTTCTTTTTATTTTCCCAGATGGCTAATATTTTATATTCATCAATTGTTCACTTGATCTATAGACTCGTACACTATTCGTGATGGAACTCATTAATTATACTAAGTGTATGTCAGGAATTCTAAAACTCATATTCATCACCAGAAAATATTGTTTACAATAAACAATCCGTTGGTTGACACGAAGCAAATGCTTCTGAGGCAAGCTATTTTAAAATAATTAATGTCATTCTTGGTATGAACATTAAATTTAAATGAACTTTAAAAGATGGCAACAAAAAAATTTAATTAAAAATCCCGTTTTTATATCGTCAAATAAGTAAAAGAGAAAACGTGTATATTGGGCCCATGATTCGATTTGATTTTGAGAGAAACCACTACACTCAGGTAAAGTATTATTGCGAAGTTTATATTTAGAATAGGAAATACGAGTATAATAACAAACAGTGTTTATAATTATTTGCTCAATACATATATTTAACTGTTAAATATTTCATAGTCACAAAGAATCATAAAATGCAGATGGGCAATGAACACCTGTTCAAATAATTCATTCATAAATGACTTAGCAACCATTTTTCTTCCTCATATAATATTTGACAATTTAGGCTTGTTGATTTTTTAGAACCATTATCTTTTCTGTGCCAGGCATAATGCTAAAACCTGGCAAGATGTGATTTTTTAAGCGAAAATGGAATCCTATTTTTTTAAAAATTATATTGATTGTTTCTTTGGTATTACTTTATTTTTAATGATCATATTTCGTTTTCATATATAAAATTATTCAAATTTGTCTAGCAAACTACGTTATAAGTTGTGCGAGTTAACTCGTTTCAGGAACTTAATCGGTGACTTAAAGTATTAATTTGGATGACATTATTATGTCATATACGAGTAACCCTTCTACAACACGGTTTCGTTCTTAAACGATAAGAAAATTGTGGAAACCTTTGTATAGACCGGCAACCTACAACACGATGTCATTCTAACACGTTAATGAAAATACAAAAACCTTCTACTGTATTTATAATTATAATATATATACATACTTTGATAACACGATTTTTTTTACCCAAACATTTATAAAATTAACGCCATAGTGTGTATATGGTATTACCACGATATTATTATTTTTTCGTTTTGTTTATGTTAATTTATCATAATGTTTTGGGCTGAGAAAGTAATGATATCGTTCGACAAAAAAACGCTCTCATCTCATTGTGGTGAACAGTGATGAAGAATAAATTTAATAAAAATGAGCTTAAATTGAATGGGAGCCGATTTTTTTTGTTTACTTATTTAAGTTTTTTGTTTTACTCGTAATATGTTTATAATTTTAATAAAAATTGTGGAATTAAAAAAAAATGCTTAAACAAGTTTCCGAATGCATCGAGCCATTTTGTATTGGTGTAAGTCTTGTAGAACATGGTTTCAAACAACACGGTATTTTATAGGAACATATTGACCGTGTTTTTGGAGGGTTACCTGTATATATAATTATTAGACTACATTCACGATTTTTTTTTATTTTTTTTTATAAAATATTTCACCACAATATATAAGCCGATACTATTTTTTTCTACTTACATGATCATTAATGAATATTTATTTGAATCTTAAAAATCTATTTATGATTTAATAAGTGTATATCCGAAACATAAAAAAATAATTTTTATATAGTTGAAATATGCTGTTAATAAAAATCATTTTTAAATGTCAAGCAGTAGTTTTCCAATGAGTTTTATATGTATACTTTATTTTAAAGACGTCTTAAAATTGAATGCAAGTTTTAAAATACTTTATTGAAACGTAAGTGCTTATAAGAAGCATCTAATTGAAATGCATCTAAGTGCTTAAAAATATACGTCAAATTCACTGCCAATAAAAACCTCACATATTTTAAAGCCATCTTCTGAGCTCATAAAATTGTGAAAGTATTTCAGTAAAATTTACAACCGAGGATTTTAAATTCTTCGAGACTGTCTTTCTCGCGACGATACTTAAAAAGCAAACATCAAAATCCTTATACGCATTGTGTATCGCTGTGGTATTTTTGATGTTTACATTGTTCTGACAACAATTATTAGATATAGAAAATAACAATTTTTAAAACCATTTCCACAAAATACTGTATATGTAGTATTAAAAAATCAATCAATACATGTTTTGTCAGTTATTTACGTTAATACATAATTTTCAATTGAAATATCAGTTATTTTTTAAACTAAATATGTATCATTTTATAGTGTATTATTATTTTATGGAAAACGAGTATTCGATTGATTTTTTTTGTTTGTATCAATTCGAAAACAGAACACATGGGTTTTTCTTCACTGTAAATGGATTTTACGGGTATTCCTTGGTAATTTTTAGCACAAGGATTGTGTTTTAAAACCAAGTTATAAATAAAAATGCATATCATGGGCAGTATACTAATCCATATTCGGTATAATAATATATGAGCTACTTGTAAAAACTATTTTACAGAGAAATTTTCTAAAAGTATTTATTTTTTTGTCATACGAAACTGACATAATAATATTAACTAAAATATTCAGAAATACATTAAAATTAGTATTTAATTAAACATCTTAATATACAATATAATAATGTTATATAAAATCATTTAAATTTACTAAATAATTATTTTTTATAAAATAGTATTGCTTTATTGGTTTAATCATTTAAGGGCCAGTTTCGGAATCAAACTTTTGATCTCAACAACTATCCATTAAATCAACGTGAGTATATACGTTAAGTTATTTAAATTCAATATAAATTTCATGACTCCTGCAGTAATGGCGTATAATTATTCATCTTTTTAATACAGTACATGAAGAGACTTATTTTACGATTAAATATTATCCTAAAACAACTAAAAAATAAGTCAGAGTTAGAGTACAGATATGTTAGAGTCGTCTAACATATCAATTATATGAATTTGGTATAAAATCTAGCAAACTAGAGTATAAAACAAACGCTATTTTTAAGTTTCCAAGTAAACCAGCCCTGTATCAATGAAATACCATAAAAATCAAAGTATAAAAAAATATTATTAAGTAAACATGAATTATCAACATGTGTACTATTTATATGATAAAGTTTATAATAATCTAGTTTTGTTTGGATTTGATTATTAAATATTACCCTTGAGAGATCAGTAGATAGCGTATTCTGGTCAAATAATAGTTTTCCCATTAAGTAATTGAGACTAGGACATAAAGCATGTAAGTTGAGATGGTAACGATTAAACAAAAAAAAAATCGATCAAGGCAATCAAACCGCTGCAGAGATTTGAATATTCTTTTCATAACAGATATGATAAAATATATATTTCCATATTCGACAAAACTACACGATGAAAATCAAAGAATTGTACTTAAATATATTTTGTTATTATATTTATTTAATTAAACTTGATTCGTTCAACCCTAGTCGTACTTTACTCAACGTTGCAGTATTGCATCTTCCGTCCATCTTTGTAGATATTCCTGTGCTATGCGCTTGTAGCCCCATTAAGAGAGTTAACAAGGTGTTAACTTATGGCCATCAACTTATCTGCCTAACACAGCAACATCTCTGTCAGTCGAGCTACTGGTTGTGTGGATGGTTAATTTCGGCGATTATGCAATTTCCTGTAGTAAACAGATTCGTTTCATCTCACTACTGAAACATATATATATACAAAAGAACACATCAATTACGTTTAATCAGTTGTAATAAATATATAAAAATCACTTCATATCTGAAACTAGTATATCAATGAGCATACGATTATTTAAAAATCCATATTTCCGAAAGCTTAAATATATACGTAATTAATATCGTTTTAAAAAAATATTCATTGGTACAATTTTGCCAAACATGCCATACATGGTATGGTTGTTTGATGATACATACTTTTGTGGCAATTTTATACAGTACTAAAAACGTGAAAATATACAATAACGTACTACATAATGATTTTTTTTTATTCATTTGCCTTTTTCAAGTTTTTCTGTTCCTTTAATATCACCACCACAGATTTTCTTACATTATTTTATAAATGGGTGATGAAATTGTAATATAATAGCCGCCATTAAAAATTTTATTATTACATGATAATAAAAATACATTTGTTACAATGAACAAGCATTAAACTTTAATTATTTTTACTACGCATTCATTGTTATTTTTAATATATAATATATATACGAGTAAGTATACTCGTAGATATCACCAAAATTATTTTAAAGAACATGTCTCACGTACCTTACATGTAATATATAATTATTTTTTTTGTTTTTATTTTCGATATTTATTGAAATTTATTTTCATTTTTTTTTCGTAAATGTATTCTTGTTTGAAAATTTGAAGCTTAAATAATATACAAGTATGATATAATTATATTTTTTTTATGAAATGCCTATCTCCTTATTAATGGTGGAAAATAAGGCTTTCTCATTTGCTCAAGTATTTCACCCGTTTGACAGCAAAAGCTTTACGTGAAAGCTGAAAATGTGGTGTGCGAAATGTTGAAACAAAACACGTACGAGCAAATGAAGGTCTCATATAGAAGCCTCATGAAAATGAGAAGAGCTTTAGAGATGTCTTATCAAAATCTTTTATTCGGCGAGGCATATTACTGAAGCAGGACGAGAGTACGATATTTTCCTTTTTCCAAGACAATGTTCAGAGCCTTCGCTATTGTCGCGCGCCTTCGTTTACGCCTGTAAGAGGCTTTGTGCCCACTGCGAGCTTTTTACTCTGCACGCGTCGTGAAGCTCGCATATTTTTTCACATTTACGATTATTCCAACTTGGCGTAGAAACGGTGAAACTCCGTAGAGTTATGCTTTACTAATGGTTACGGCGCAAGCAACAGACAATGGTTAATTTATGAAGGTGGATATATTTAAGATATTCGAAATATTTACACAAAATAACTTTAAAATGTTATATAAAAATGAAATGAAAGAACAGGTTTGCAGAATACGGAAAATGAATTGAGGTTGATTTTAATTCGCATACTCTCAAAAACAACATACATATTTCATATAGGTGTACAGAAATAAGGTTTATTTAATATACGATTAACAGGAATTTGGTTCGATCATTCTTCTTCTTCCAACTATATCCGCTCCAAAACGAAGTATATGGATCTCCACAATGTGAAGATTGTTTGAACAGTATTTTTACGAGTAATCATTGTCAGTTATCAGCTCAACCAATTTGGTCCATATCCTGGTTTCAAATATACATAAAAAATGTGCAAAATTTTAACCAGCCATGAGATTCGAATTCTAGACTGTCGGCTCTTGAGTCGGATGCACTGTCCACTCATTTTTGACTTTTTATTTGTAGACGAATACTTAAACTTAAAACTTAATCATTAGATTTAATTTATAATATTAATATGCTTATTATAATCATTTTTAAACAATGTTAAAAATAAAAGCTATATGGACTATTTACCTGAAATATTTTTTATAAACACATTTTTCACTAGCCACAATATTTAAGTAGACAATTTTAGAAAATATTTTTACAATTCTGTTGCATTGCTAATTTTATTTGTCTGTGATGTTTCAATTCAACTCAAAAGCATAGTATCCTCAATATTGGCTTCCACTTCTTTATATTTAATTTATGTATGTATAGATTATGTATATATATTTCTATAACTACTGCATAGGGATATGTAAATAAAATATATAAACACATGAAACTAATGGTAACTTAACACTTGGCACATGATCAATGATATGAACATATTTAAATGACATGTTATAGGATATATGTTTTTACATTGAGGGATCAGCGTCATAAACAGGGGAATGCGCCACCAGTATAACAAGTGTCTGCTCACCAGACACCGTTTATGAGCTCTCGTCTTTCAATGGAGGAATACATAGTTCGCGTGGGAAGCTTTCACGGCTAGTTGACACGGGGACACTGTTATTTATTTGCTTCCCTGGCGTTTCTCTACAAACGAGCTTTCCGCGCAGCGAAGCTCCGGTTGAGCTTTTGTTTCATTGGGAGATTTCTTGCTCTCCACAGTGGTCGATAAACTACTAAAAGTTTCAGCAATACTTTAAATATTACAAAAATTAAACAATCTATAAAATTCATGAAATTTAAAACCATCTTTAGATACTGACAAACTTTTTAATTAAAATTGAAGTGTGTTGGCTTCGCATAAGAAGGTTCCAATAAATATAATTAGGATATCAATTATATAAAATCCACGATAAAATAAAAATAAAACTTTTTTCAGAATATATTATTATTAATCTGAAGAACGTACACTTAATTAACGGGGGGGTTATTTATGTATGAAAACCATTTTACTTAAATTAAATTAGTAACATTTTACTTAAGTAAATTAAATATTTGCAATGAATTGCAATAAATGACAATATTTAAATAAATATAAGTACGTAATATTATGGAAACTGAACAATATTATGAAAAACGAAACAGCAATATTAAAAAGTACAGTTATATATATATATATATGTACAGTTATTTCAACTAATTATTTTTTTATAATTCCTAGATCAAAATTGATGAAATCAAAATTCTTGATTTTTAAAAATACACTTTATTGTAATAAACATATAAATAATTTATAATTATTACATATCGACCCTGTTTAGATAAAAGGGCGTAACCCTCCGTTTTTTAAAAAGTGGTTTTATTTGAAAACCACAATGCACACAACTAATTACACGTTCTGTCAAAAAGAATTAAACCAAAAATGCCAGATTATTATTGAAATTCAACCATAGATTTTGAAAAAAGAACGATCTACTAAGTTTACATGGAAAGAAAAAAGCGTTAAAAATCAATTTTAATGATTTTGCTTCAATAACTTTTTAAATTATCAAATCAGAAAAATGAAACACTATTTTATTCGTCATCATGCACTTCAAATTTGTGTTAATGTGACTTTGACAAAATATCATTATAACACGTTTTTGTGCTTCCTGTAATTTTTTTTCTGTGAGGGTTACTCCCATTTACCAAACCATGGTCGATATAATGGCTTACGACCAAGGATTGAAAGTACATCAAAGATGATAATGCCTGACTGAATCTATAACATCTTTGTCTTTACATAGTACCTAAATGATTCAATAATTTAGTGATTTATAAGCTGGCATATAAATATCCTGTACTGTGAGAAATAATATTTTCATTATAATAATAACGATTATATAAAAAAACAAAAACTTTATGCATGATTTACCAATAAAAGTATTTACTTGTTATTACTTGTTTTTAATGTAATTAGTCTATTATAATCACTTAGGATAATAATTAAATTCGTATAAATCAGATTCACTCATTTTTTTTTTACTATATTCTTTCAGTCATAAAAACATCAAATAAATACAGTAACACAGATTTGTTTTAATTTAGGAAAGTAAAGAAAAGTATTTAAACATTCAGAATTATACGTTGAAAAACATTTTTTGGTATTTTATATAATAGTTATATCATGTTTTCACTGATTTCTTTCATAATTTTTCCATAATTCTACAAAAAGCACATCGCATATGGAACGGATAAAATTTAATGAGCGTATTTGTTTTGTTTTCATCAATTCAAGCTGGTGGAAAAGGTTTTGTAACATGTGTGGCGAATTATTCAAATTTAAACATTTGAAGCACATTTCGGGATATAATATCCACATCCGTTATTTGACGTATGCGTTAAGTTAAAGGTAAAATGAGTTTATTAAAAAATGAAAACAATAAAAAACATACATAAAATGTGACCACATTAATATTAAATAACAAATATTTGTTTCATATCGCATATAATAGAGTAGTAATTAGTCTAATTAATCAAATAAATTATACGTTAACGGCCCAAATATTCTTCGTTTCCTCTTTATAATATTGTATATTATATAACGACAGGACTTCTGTCTTTACTTGTTACGCACGACCTTCTTACTTAGTTCATCTTTAATTATAGACGCATTAAGTTTATTGAAGCAATAATGCGTGCAATTGTGAGTATCATTTAAGTTTAAGATGTCGAGTAGAAAATTATTAAATGTTACCATGTTTTAAAGATGAAATTATAACTCTCATTCATTGTCGCATACGGCTCACGACAGTTTCCTTAAAATTTCTGCACATCTGTAGACAATTAGTCCACATGTTTTAGGTCAATATTTAAAGTAATATTATACAAGCACGAAGAGAAATAAATAAATTAGTAGTACTCACATTACTTAAAAGTGTTGTTAGTTTTACGTCTTCTTGTATTTTTTTTTATTTTCTAGGAAATATTAGAATAAGAATCATAGAAAGATTTACTTCTTTGCCGACACGCTATTCAAATAGAATTCTTGTGCTAAGTTCATTTTTGTAAAATTTGCTAAATATCACATGTCTTATGATTACGTATAGCAAGGTTTCGCAAACTTTTTCTGAGATGGAACACTTCGTAAATCTTGATTTTTTTTTCTCACCACTTACCCGCCAGTACATATTTGCAGCCGCGATCGTGCGCGGCCGCCTTCCTGATACCGCACGAAATAATATTCGATGTTACTTTCCTGACTTTACTTTGACCACTCCCATTGCAGAGCCGCATAGGATGGTATCATCATGTACCGAAGTGCGAAACAATTTATATTGAATTTTGAAATATTGACAGAACAACTTGTTTATTATAATGTTAAGTAGATAAATCCAAATCAATAAAACTTTCAATTCCAGGTTTTCGTCGAACTCCTATTAACTTTCTGTAGAACATCAGCGTCCCGCATGACATAGTTTGGGAAACCCTGATGTTAGGATGATGTTAAAAAAAACTTGATTGAACCCAGAATGCTTATTCAATGATATACATAATTTTAAAAATAACTTTTTTTAATACGCATATTTTTTAATATTCATTATTTTGTTTACAATATAAAGAATTCATTATATCCAATATTAGAGTACGATAACATTTCAATATGAACTCACCGAATTCTAAGAAGTTGAATTATTTCCTCAGCATACAATTTATAAACATGCCATTTTCATACTGACTTCTGCAGTAAATTCTCGACTAGAATCCTTTTGATGTAGTTCCGGCGGCTCACAGCAAACCAATCAGACATGCCGTAAATTACTCTTCAGCGATATTAGAGTCTTTTTTCATTTACGGTCGCCATTCGTAACTGAAGTAGAGTACTGAATGGCAGGTGTCAAAGAAGAAATCACGTTTATTTTGGTACGAACCTTTTTCTAGAAATAGTATTATGTTCTAATACTGAAATATGTGATAAATTATTTCTAAGATAGTACTCTTGAACATATATCATAATTAAAAATCAAAACCAAATTTTATAATTATATTTTACTAATTGTAGATAAATTAATGAAAAAATCTATATGTTTCCTTAAATACAATAAAATCCAAGTTCAAATCCAGTGTCAAAATTTGTTTTATATTTTTTTTAATTTCATGTACAAATATAATGGTTCAATATCGACAAAAAGTATGAAAATGAGTCTCCAAAATATGCATATTCTATAAGTGATACGATGATATTTAGAAAAATATATGGATATGAAAGTGAGATTAATTTTACAGTTTTTTACATACATTAACCCACAGATAAATAAAAAAATATTTTTTCTCGTGAGTAATACTCTGAACCAGTGTTTCTCAAACTTATTGATCGATAGCCCCCTTTTTCACATAAAAATTTCAAAGGAGCCCCTGAAAAATTGGTATGTCTAGAAAAACATCACGGTGTGGGCTGTTTAATTTAAATTCAGAAGCAGTTAATTTCGTTTGTTTAATTGCATTGAAACACTCATAATTTTGATTGATCGTAGATTTATTTTCAGTGTCAATAAAAATTGAAAACTTATATTTGGCATATATTATATTCTATATATATTTTCTGCGACGCCCCAGATATTTTTCGAAACTCTCACTTTGAGAATCACTGCTCTAAACAATGTTACTAATGAAACAATAGATGTTAAGAAAACATCTTGAGCTCTAAATTATTGACAAAACCAGTGATCAATAGAATATTGAGATTTCAAAAAAAAAATAATAAAATTTTGTATTAAGAAAAAGGTATTGTTATTTGTTTAGTTTGTTACTCGTATTAATAGTGTAAAAAAGATAATGCAAAATGATTAAGTTATCATTTCTAAAAACAGCATTGCTAACTATGATCAGATGATTAGCTGTGTTCTTTATAATCGAGTCTTAAGTTATATTTCATTTACAGCATGTACGGCAGGGGTTCTTAACCTTATTGCGGTTGCGGGCGTACTTGAGATTTGGGGTAAGAGTCGCGGGCACATGCCGGAATTTAAAAAAACAAGATTAAAGTAATATATATTTATTTATTACTATAAATCGTAAAATTATGCATTTATTTACATTTACAATAGAATCATAAAAAAATGAGTATTTATATATATATGTATTGAAAATAACAAAACACAATTAGTGTGATCTTTGACATTTTACTTAACTTACTAACTTCTCAAAGTTAGGAGTCTATGTTGATAATCCCAACCGTAAAAAATCATCAAGGTTGGTATTGGTATTGGGATTACAATTAATAAAAAATATTATTAAGAAACACGACCATGATTAAATTTGGGGATTTTTCATTACTTTGTAAGTGGGCGCATAAAAATAGCCTTACGGGCGCACATGCGCCCGCGAGCATAAGGTTAAGGACCCCTGATGTACGGACATATGTATTAAATAGAGGTGTATCGAATAGCGCGAAACTTCATGTAACACGATAAATAACTAAATTTCAATTACTGTAATATTTATGCAAAGTTTAGGGCATAGTTATACAATTTTTCCGTATTAAAAATGTAATCGCTCAAGTTTGAATGCAGATTTAATGTAAAAAACATATTTGAACCTGGGAAGGAAATTACGCTATGTGATAAATGGTACTTTTTCACTATGACTGTTCAAAATCGTTTTGGTGTTTCTTTCCTCGGATAATAATTATATAACACAGTGCAATATTTTAAAATTGAGTATATCACTAGAAAAAGCGTCGCAAGATATATTACAATATTGATATAGTGTAGTTTACCTCGTAGATTATTCTATAAGCATAATATAATATTTTATGTTGCCTATTAACTTTAATTAGCGCGAATTCGAACAGTGCGTCGTTTTCAGGGAATGAATAGTTATACTATTAGGGTTATGCCTGTATACATTATAAAATATGGTAAATAATAAAACAAATTCATAATTTCAACAATAGCCACGAATTACCCTCTGTATCGCTAGTGTTCGTCATCAAATCAAAGTTACTCAAGTGAATTGCACGATAAAACGCGTGGAAGTGGTTCATGAATATAAAATTTATTATTTTCTTTTGTGGGGAAAACGTCGACGAGTTTTACGAGCTGTCCATTAATGCTGTACCGCCTCTACTCTTTCCATACACAAATGAGCACAATAAATGCATTTTACTATTATTCCGTCATAAAAAAGAACAATAAACTCATTACATCTGACCATTAGTGCATGCCTGAAATACCGAGTGATGCTATGCCTAATGAATATTTATTTATTTCTCGACTGTGGCACGGTAACTTCACAATAATTAAATTCAGACTAATCACTTAAATTGTGATTCTGTGTTTTATGTTCATATTAATTGTTTTTATTTAAAGAAGCCACATGGAAACAAAACAAAGGACGGCAGGAGGGAATTAGAGAAGTATTATCAATTCTTACAATTATTTCAACTCCAAAATATTTCGTTCAATATTTTTAACATAGTTTTACATAACATCAATTAGTACATATATACCGACCATGTTTAGGCAAAAGGGATTAACTCTCAAAGAATAAATTCTACAGTCTGCCCAAAAAACGCTTTTTAACGATTTTTAGCCAAAGCCACATTAACACAAACTTAAGGTGTATGATGACCAATAAATTGGTGTTTTATTTTTCCGATCTGATAATCAAAAAAAATATTAAAGGAAATCATTAAAATTGAGTGTTAAAGCTTTTTTTCTCTCCACGAAAGTGGTTCTTTTTTCAAAATTTAAAGCTGAATTTCGATAATAATTCGGCATTTTCGGCTTGATTTTTTTTTATAGAACGTATATTTAGTTGTGTACTCGTACATCATGATTTTCATATAAAAGCACTTTTAAAAAAACTGAGGGCTAAGCTCTTTTGCCTAAACAGGTTCGATATATAAATATTTCTTTAATGAAAATAAAAAAAAAACTATTCTCCTCTTTCCCATACATTTGTAGGAGTCGTTTTGCACAAATTCTTTTTACACGGCAATCTACCAGAACCTATCTACCATGTGAAACGAGGTACTGTTGTGTAAATATCTATATACGACAACGTTATAGTGAAACATGTTAGATCCAAAAAAAACTTCATTTTACCGAAGTTAGTTTTATCGAATACATGAAAACTTAATATATTGTACAAAAGGTGTCTCCCCATAGTATATGAGTATTTAAAAACACCACTAGTATTAAAACGTGTTGAATATATGTAATTACTATGAATGTTCAGCTTGTGCAGATATTTTTAAATATTCATCAAAGATGTAATGAAAACTTTTAGACTTTGGTACTATTTTTTCTTTTCGTTATAATGAAATTTCAATATGGCGAAGTATTTTTACGGTCCCACAAAATTTGCTCTAACGGGATTCAACTTGTATTTACATATACTTTTAACTTAATAAAAAATAAGCACTTTTAAAATAAAAATTATGAACATTGTACTAATACTGCTATATTTTTAGACAGAACTATATACTCGTATATATTTCAATAACTACAGAGAACGGAATTGTCTCAGAGTGCATTAAATTTATTGTGAAATATCCATCTGCGTCGACGTATAATTATTAGTTCTAAAATTAAATGGTGCTGTTTTCGTCAACAATATGTTTTTAAAGTTCGCAATGAAAATTGTTGGATCCGAAATCGTTTACAAATGTATAAAATATTGAGGTTTACATCACGGTAAGCCAAAAGCTTTGACAATTACAGTGAGATAGATAATAGACATCTCTTGGGTGCATTGGAAATGTCGCAGCTTCGACGTCGCACCACTCGTAAGACAAACAACAGCCTCTGATGTTAGTTATCTTTACTCCAGTACCTTATTACTTCGGAGCAGATTTCCATTAGAGTAATTAGAAAATGATGAATTGTTTGAAAACCATAAGTAAACGCTGAAATATAATGTTTACTTATACAACATGCATTTATTAAACTTTTGAATTGATAATTGGAATTCCTACAAGAATAGTTTATTTGTATATTCTGACATAAATCTTTATGCTTCTTTTAAGAAAAAATATTTAATATGTACGATCACACACAGATTTATATCAATACTTCAGTTCAACGAATTTACAAAAATATTCATAAATATAATTAGGTAACTCTCCTATACTTTTTAGCGATCAATTAACAAATTTAATTAATTAAACAAACTTAAAGATCCTTAATTATTAAAGGTTCACTGTTTATACTCATATAGCTGCATTATATTTAAAAATTAATTGAATATACATACATCTTTCACAGCAATACAAAATCGCTGGTTCAAGTTCCACAGCTGGTCGCATTTTCTTAAAAATGTTTATTCATATTGAGTATAGGTAGGATATGAATCCGAAATGGTTAAACTAATAATTACAATTTATAAAAAAATAACTCTTAAGGAAATCTTGACACTATGAAGATCCTATATGCTCTGTCTCGGAGCGGATACGGAAATTAAACCAAATAGAAAATACATCTAGACATACATCAAAGTTGTTTCATTTTAATTCAATTGAAAACATTTTCTAAAAA
>JAPMAG010000684.1:2837-14276 GCA_036584685.1 Rhyacophila sp. Rhy_31_5 | reverse complement strand
CATATATTTTTTAATTTATATTATTTGATTATATAAACTTATTGTTCTCGTTATGTTAGTGGATAGCGCGTACGAGGTCATGGGTTCAAGGCCCGTCCTGGTTGCAAAACTTTTCAAAAAAAAAAATCATATGTACTGTAGCTAAAACACACACCCGAAACGGTTGAGCTTAATTGACAATTATTACTCGTAAAAAAACAGTCAAAACAATCTTCAGATTGTGGAGATCCGTATACAAACTTTGTTTTGGAGCGGATATGATTAAAAGAAAAAAATATTAATTGTAAAAGTATCTTTGAATGCTGATATTTTCAACAAAATATTTCAATCAAATTACTTTTTATAAATCTTATTAAATAATATGCTCTAGGCAATAAAGATTTCATAAATTAAATTACATTCCCAAAACTTATTTTATATAAATGCCAACAAAAATGAGTGAAAATATAATATTGATGTCAACAGTAAAAGAAGATAACTGATGTTATATTGATTGGAAAATAAATGCTAAGATTAGAGTTTTTTTTTATAAATTATGAAATACTTAAGCGTAAAGTTTTTCGACTCGAGAACCCCTCGGAGAAAAAAGTTACTCTTTACGCAAGCAAAAGTTTTACTTGAAAATTTTTGATGGGAATGCCTCAAGGCAAACATTTTCGGTCAACGGATGGTTCATACGGTATGCTATCCCTTTTTTTAAATCAAATTAAACTGCGTATATAATTTATTTCATAAACAACAAAAAATGTAAAAAATATACAGAATAGCATTGTGATTCTGCGCTACACGTATTTTAATTATGTGTAATAAAGAATTTGCTTTATAAAACTTCACAATATAAATCTGTGGTAAGTTACTAGATTTTCCAAATGTTTGTTTCAGCGACATAATTTCCGGAAACATATCGTAGTGGGCTTTGCTAAAAATATACGAGTGACAGTGAAAAATATCAAAACGTGTGTTTGTGATAATTATAAAACGAATGTTTATTCGTATTACAGATTAAAGTCCAAACGTAATCATAGTTAGGGTGACAATTTTAACGCCTGGTTTCGATGTTTCAATAAAGAGATTTTATAGACCGTTAGATAATATTGATGGATATCATAAATGTTCATTACTTATGTAGTGAACAAAATTCCTCAGATAGACAATTTTATGAGATGGTTACGTTAAAAATGCTTTATAGGTCAAGAGTAACAAGAGAATGCTCGATTTATTTATAACTTCTGATGTGATATGATAAATATTTTCTAGATGAAAGGAAACATGTAAAAGTCGAGATAAATAAGAAAAACAACCATCATTCAAACTATCGTAATTGAAATAACGTAATCATATGTATTAAAATATTGATTGAGTGGACATGAAATCATTTAAAAATACTCCATCAATTAATTACACACATAAATCTATAAGTAAAAAAAATAGTTTTTTAAACCCGGGATGTTTCTAAGGATCAATATTACTTATTACGTATCAAATATACTTATAACGCTCCAAACAGTATACACTCAAGTTCTGATACCAGGGGAATAGAATGGCTGAGAGGTGTCGCCGCTTCCAGATACGAATGGCTATCATTTACGTCAATTTTATTTACTGCCAAACAATTGGCGGGGATTCTTCGTGCAGTTGGCCATAAAACACTGGGATATCGCTTGCAGGAGGTTTGCAAGCAGTAAAGAACACTGCTGGCAAAGAAAAAACGAACAGAATACATAGCATAAAATACTTTCTGGGTACTTTCATAGAAAACAAACGGGGAAAATACCTCTTCGAATTTCTGGCGCCTTGGTATAAAATATTTTTATACTGCTGACTATCGCGCTGACACATTGCATAAAATTTGATGAGGCGTGTTCTTTTTTATAGTGACATATAAAAAATAATACGTAAACATTTCGGCCTGGCTTACAATGCATGAACTTGAAATAAAAAATCAATATTGTGAATAATGCGAAACTTCCAATATCAGGGAATAATTTGAAATCTTATTGTACAATTAATTGCGAGTTTGAAATACTTATTATATATTCTTGTGTAGTCCCAAATATGAATTTAAAGGGGGCAAAATTAAGGTTATAAAACCTCTGTATCAATTTGTTTCATACTATGAGTGTGCAAGTATTTGGAAAAATTATTTTTTCTGATTTATTAAGATTTGAAGTACATATACAATATTTTGTGTACATAATAAAAACTCAATGCAATATTGATAATATGAAGAGTATATTGGAATCTCAAGATGGTGTTATTACAAAAAACCTTCAAGAGCCTCGCGAGATAAGTAACGAATAATTCAAATTCGTATGTAGTATCGCCTGGGACAATACGCTTCTTTTGAATCACACGGTAGGGAATTATTAATAAAATATTTACACACCGTTCACTGAAAAGTTCATGAGCTTTCTGAGGACTACTAACACAGGCTTCTAATATCACGTATGCTAGCACACTCACCGGTTCTGGGGAAAAATCCCCTAGGATTTGCTACTGCAATATTTTACTAGCCTTGCCGTATGCAGTGGTCGAACTAGTTAAATTGGTGACATCTATTAATATTAATGACTCGGTTTCATAAAATACTGAATAATATACAATTCTTGACGAAATTACATAAAAAAATACAATAAAAATCAAGCATCGAGCACACGTCAAGCACAATATTGGGTTAATAAGTCACTAGTGTAATGATTCTGTCGTTGATGTGATTAGGTTATATTAAGCGTCTAGTTACAAAAAGCGATATAGGCGCATTTTGTCGAAACTTAGAAACAAATATGTTCGCATTCTGCGCACAATTTTACACTATGTGTGTAATTTTTATGTTCCAAAACTATATATAAACTTATGAAAGAAATAAAATGAGAAATGTTCATGCATTGCAGTATTTCAAATCTGGTTGATTCCGCGCGCATTCAAATATTTATTTGGTTAATTTAAATATACGACGAAGGATCTTAACATACAACAAAATTTGACCTTGAAACATTAAAACATTGTTTACCGAAAATATTGAAATGTTGTCATATAGCTTTTTTTAACAGGATGCTTCATATGTCAAATGTGTTAATTCGATTTTTATTAAACTATGATGAAAATCATGTTGAAATGAAAGTCACTCACTAGTAGATATCAATTCCAGCACATTTACTCCACAACAAACTTTTGTATCCATCTTACACAAGGCCTGAAGAGAATTGGAGTTCACATATTTTTACATTCCTACAATAGCGTAGAAATAAATTGATTAATTTTATAAACCAAAATTGACTAAATCGTTCTATTGCTCATGAAAGTATAATTGGCTGTCTCAGTGCTAGACATGACTATCTTACATTGAAGTAATTCTGAGATATTAATCAGTGAAATATTGATTAGTATTGAGGGTTACATGTGCCTGTAGTGACAAATTGATGTTCCGCAAGTAATTTGGAAGGAAAAATAGCTACTTATAGAAAACGTGACTTAGTCATGTCTAAAATTGAGCCAGTTAATTAAAAGTGTAATTTCTGAACACGTCAGATTTTATACTCAGTTTTAAAAATGAATCACCAATTATAGTGTTCTATTTGATCTTGTTTCACTATTTCACCTCTCGGACCAATTGACGATTGAAAGAAGGCTATAAATCGATTATATATGTAGAAATAAACATTATTTGTGGAATATTCAATTTATAACCGTTATGAAACTTTCTTTTTTTGCCAACTCTTGCTTCGAAATGAAGCATATGGATTGTTTAGATAGATTTTTTACGAGTAATACTTTAGGTCAAACAATCTGGTACATGTCTTGGTTTCACATGAAAAAAACCTGTATAATTTTTGCCAGTTACGGTACTTAAACCGTAGACCCTCAGCTCGTGAGTTGGGTGGGCTACCACTCACCTACGAAGGTGACAATTTCGACATTATGAAACTATGTTGTAATAATATTAAAAAATATATTAATTTTAAAGAAGCGACTATTTTTTAAATAGAATATACTTTATCTTTAACTGTGTCACGCACCTCAACTGGAAAATAAGAAGACCGTGTGTTGCCTCTATGAATCCCTGTAACTGGCCTGTTCTCTTGCAACCTCCCATATCATGCCGGCATACCGTAACTCGGTTGAATATACGTAGTAGTCATACCATCGCATCCACATATTTCACCGAGAGCGATTATTTTGAGACTTCGAAAGATACCATGATTCGCTACTATGTAGCAGAACTATCAGTACGCAAGCGTTTTGTTTTTATTCGTAGTACAGATGTAAGTGTACACTGAGTTCAATTTTGAAAGACATAAGAGTCAAAATGAAAAAAACCCGTTCAATTACGTACTTGTACATTACGGTTCAATTGAAGAGTCCGAATCGATTTGATGTAAATACTGTTTAGAGAATTTTCGTATCTGAAACGGTCCGTGCAAAAGTAGGATCAAATACTATTATGTGCTCTTACCGACTGTGTCTAGAGAAAAACCATTTCGGAGGCTAAGAGCATGTGGCAGTTGAAACAAATGGTATTCCCCAGAGAGACGCCTCAGAGCTTACTATTGGTAGCGTTGTGGCTTTTTCAAATACATATGGTAAAGACGAGAAACTTTTGGAATATATCGTTTTTTTTTAATAAAAAGTTTCCATCGATCATTAGATGTTATTGAAATATTTATGTTCGCTGGTTACTGTGATTCAGTACCTTAAGTTTCTCAAACTGTTCTCTTCAACAAGATGAACATCATGTAAGGGGTCATCCATAAACCACGTAACGCTCTTGAAGGGGAGGGAGGGGTGATCACCAACGTCTAAATGGGGTTACAAGGGGGAGGGTGGGTTAATTTTGATTGTTACGTAATACTTTAAGACCTTAAAAAGTGGATTATAAATTGCATTCCGATTTAAAACCTTTTCAGTAACCGACATAATCTCACAACCTGGTAAGCTGTGAATTTTTAAGCGAAAATATAACCTAAATATTTATTTTAAAGTATATTGAATGATTTATTATCCACATTGGTACATTGATTTTAATGTATATATTACAATCATATCTCTGCACTTTAATATTTAAAATCATCCAAAATAGCCAAAATTGTCTAGCATATCTTTTGAGAGGAGGGAGGGGAGGTCAAACTGAATGTCTACTTGGTGTTACATGGAGAGGAGGTGGGGAAAGAAAGTAAAAAAAACGTTACGTGTCTACAATACACAAATACACTTTTTACTTTTAGGCTATTCAATATTTATTGTCGGTCTCAAGAATGAGTGGATAGTGACATCCGACTCACGACTTGAGGGTCACGGGTTCGAGTCCCGTGGTGGTAACAAATTTTACAAATGTTTGTTCCATTTGTCTTAAAGCCAGGACACGAATCCGAAACGGTTGAGTTAATAATTGACGATTATTACTCGTAAAAAAAACTGTCAAAACAATCTTCACATCGTGTAGATCCATATGGTTAGTTTCAGAGCGGATATGATAAAAAGAATAATTTTTATTTTCTAATTGTTTTGACTATCATTTCATATTATTAAACTTGTAGATAAATTCTTGTAATATTTCAGCGAAGAATATTTCAATTCGGCTCTGAGTCTTAGGTGTAGTCAAAAATTAGTATCGATAATAAATCAAACAACTAAAGTAAACCGTAAAAGATTAAAAAAAACAAAAACATCGACGGAAGTATTATCTTATTGAGGATTAGAAATAAGCTCTCTGCGAATAAAGCTTTTAAATCAGGCAGAAGTTAGTCGAGTGTCGCAACTGCAAGTGGGCCTTCGAAGCCTTAAATTAGCAAAAATGCCGGGAGGTTGAATGGGTGAGGGGGTGCGGAAGGAAAGTCATTAACGGTAAATTATTCCCCGTACGCGATAAAAGCGGGATTTAAAAAAAAACGTTGTTTTTCCCCATTTAATCTCTCTGAATTTTGAAACATTAAGTCTTCAAGGTTTGAAAAAAAATACGGCAAAATGACGGTAGATAAATCCGACATAAAAATGAGGAACAATTTAATCAAAAAACACGATTAATATAATTCGGCAAGATGAAAAAAGACTTTAATTTTGCGTGGGATTAAGATTTATGTTAAAATATATACTTTTATTTGCAGTGTATTTTAACAGCACTGAGACGTTGAAAGGTTTTAAAAAACAAACAAATATCAACAATATATTTTTAATTAAAAATTATAAACTACTCGTGTATATTAAAATAGTAACTATATATATGATAATAAGAATATCTTGCTGACTATCAAAGACTAGGAAATCATTAGACAAAAACTTGTTTTTGGCAAATTATGGGTATTGGTGTGTATAATGCATTGCGCTATGCTAATATTTGAGACATTTACATTTGCAACATTTACTTACGAATATGATTCGATATAAACTCATATATTGGCGTGTTTAACCGAAAATAAACGTTATAATATGGATAAATTATAGCATTTGTAGTATTATAAATATATACATAAATAATTTGTCGAATGATACAGTGGAGTAATTATTTTCTACACTGAACATATAAAAATTCCATGCAAAATGTATACCAATGTAGAATTACAACTAAGAACAAATGTATCGAATGTTACATGGATCAAGTAATTTAAATATAATACGGCTCCGTCAGGCATCTAAGTTTCCAATTAATTAAAATATAATAATAAAACAAACTTAGTAATTGGTAAATCCATCATATTTTCGTTTCGATGGAAAATGCATAAACTATTAATAATCAATAGACTTGCGGCGATTTCATCTTTGTGGATTAATATATAATATAAAAAATGACGTCGAACACCTGCTGCATTTCAAGGCGTACTATGAAATTCCAACGACAGTGAATATTAAATTACGAAACAGAAAGGTTGTCAAAAGTTGCTGCTGAAATTTCTCAAATCAGTTAAAAACAAAAATACTTTAAATGCATGCTAGAGTTAACAGAGATAATTGGACATCTTTCAGATTAAATTTATCAAAAATGAAGCAAAAAACCTATTTTTTTATGTGAAGAAAGGAAATGTATCTAATATGAACATATCAATTTTATAATTTAATACATTTAAACATAAATGTTTTCATAAGTTTTAGCTAGGGACGGCAACAAAATTTAATGGCACAGAAAATGCAATTAAAAAAAAACTGCAAGAAAAAATTTCATTGAACAATTTGATGACACAGAATACGAGTTTATTTATTACAATTTCATTATTTGAAAAACGCCGACTAAAAAGGTGAATAAACTTTATATAATAATTCGAAAAATATTATACAATATTTTCAATATCGCACGGGAATTTGAAAATCCATTATATTCCTTCCTATATATAACTTAGCGCTATTAACCAAATAACTTTAAGTAGCTTTTTGCTTGTTTCTGGAGTATTCAATCATACATAACTTATTATTTATTTGTATGTTATTGACCAATTTCAGAAGTACCGTTAATCACAAGCGATACATTAGGCAAGTAACCGTTGTGTCATTTGTCATTCGTTTTCGGTCAAAGCCTAAACTGTAAGTCATCTTTGCAAAAGACAATATAGGTAAAAAAGAATAAAGCCGAATAGTTTCTATATTGGAGACATCTTTTAAACTAGCAATTTGGTTTACCATAGAAACTTAATGCTGATTTGTAAACTTCATGTTTGATCAATTTAAAATTACGTTATTAACGAACGGATTCGTTATTTGTTCAGAACGACACGACGTTTTCCAAGACTATGGTCAAATTGTGAAACACATCAGGAGGACCTTTTGGTCGTGCCAAAAATATAAAAATAGCAAATGAAATTTTCTGTGTTTTATAAAAGACTTATCTACTTCTTCGAAATGAAGAAAACCGCCAATTTTTCTTTTAAAAAAAATAATAAAAAGTCTTATAAAAAAAAAACTTTCCAGACTTACAAAACGTGGGTAAGTAACACACTTTAAAATTCAAATTTTCGTTTCGCAGTAATATTTCATTCGTTCTCAAAAGGCTCCGGGTAATCTTTCTTTCATTTTTCTTTTTTCGACTCCGCAGACAGTGCTATTAACCAGCGTTTCTAAAACCGCTGTGCAAATCCACCCGTAACATCGTGTTTTAATAAATTGCGACAATATGCCGTCATTTATCGATTTCCGTCGCATTTAGCAAAATAGGTGAAGTAGTGTTAAATATATATCCAAACAAGTTCACCATCAATTAAATAATATTTTTTAATATACAAGTAAAACTCCCTTTTGTACTAATTACGTATGATTTTTGTAGGCGTTTTTAACACTACACCACGCAATGTCGCATAAATACGATTTACGAAAATGCTAGAGCGTTACTAATTTGATATACAATAATAAATAGCATTTCATCAAGAATTTAGAAAACAAAATTGGTTTAAAAATTTATATTATTTTTAATTAAAATACGAGAAGTTAATTTATTATTATGAATTCTCTTTATTATAAGAATGTTTTATGTATCCTGGCTTCTATAAGAGACAATACGTTTTAATACAGTATTGTTTTACATAAGTCAACTAGTACTATATTTAATTTAAAGAAAACAAGCGACTATGAAGATTCCAATGTACGCTCAATAGCTATGTAATCCCCAATATAATTTTGATCATGTGATTTTACACCTATACTATAATATACTACATATTGGGACCAAATACGAATAAAAGTGCAAAGTGATACGAAAAAGTGCATACGAATATGAGTGCAAAGGATTTTTTAAGTCTTATAATAATGATTTTGACAATAATAAAATCAAACCAGTATCATTTGTTTTCATGCTGCACATATACATGTATTATTTTTACGCAATACCAAATTACATCTAAATATTATTAACCATTCAGGAGTACTGATTTTAAAGATGTGTATGTCAAATATCAAGCAATAAAATACTCGTACATATTACTTATACATCAAATATACATCATATAACAATAGTATTACATTTATTTATTAAAATTAAAAGTTTAAGGCTTAATTAATGAAAAAAACTGTCACCCAGTTGCGCAATTGAAATTAAAAACTTACTCCTGAACAGGTTAAAACACAATATATAAAACGTAACTACGTGATTAAAAAATATTTGGGTTTTTATTATGTTTTTTTTTCCATAATAAAGAATTTTATTCAAAAGAATGATTTGATATTATCTAACATTCTATAACTGTTAATAAAATGATCACAACCTTATTCCAAAACGAGATTAATTAACACAGCGTTAAATATTAAAGTAATGACAATTAATCACAATTTTCAAAAAGAGAGGTTATCAAATAATATTTCTGCTTTTTTAAATTCCAGTTAATTCTTAAATACAGCAGTGAGTGTTCAGTGGATCGCATGTTTCATCCCGTGGTTGGAAGATTTTCTAATGTTTCTTCTTTTGCATAATATAGCATACTATTACAACTAAGAATACTTGCAAATCTTAACACTGATAATACACCGTGTCGGAGTGATACAATAGAAAGAACCTTATTCATATAATTTTGTAAAATATCGGATATTCTACATATGAAATTAATTATAACAATGTCTGTGTATTGAAAAAATAAATATAATTATGTTAAAATACAAGCACGCTATTTCTAATTGTGATTTTATCAAACTATCTTTTAGTAAGAAAACCAGATTTGTCTAAGAAAAAATGATAAAAATAATAATTGAAAGTTTAGCATTGATAATTATTTATGTCATACTTGTATTTAAAGCAATTAATGTGTGAAAATATGATCAGACGACATTAATACGACAAATTGTGTTTAATAAAAATCATAAATATTTATTTTTTAGTGAAAAGTAGTAGTGCGCAAAACAAGCAATATCTATTCAAATTATTCTATGAAAAGAAAAAGTATCACACATAAAAATAATTACATTCACACTAGATGCAGCGTAGATTGTAGAGCGTGTAGAACTTGGGCTAGCCGGTCGGTTCTTTTGTGGGAGAAATACAATGGGTTCTCCATTCAGTCGTTTCTTTGATGTGTGGAGTGGATGCAGTTGCCAGTGGAAAAGTACGTTAACCTCTTTGACAAAAAACATATGCGAAAAATTACGAGGATTGCATTTAAATAACTAAATCGCCTTTGTGTAACAATAATTCGAGATTTTTACGTTGCAGTGTCCCAGAATTTAGGGAAACCTTAATACGTAATTGTTAAATTTGTGGTTCGGTAGCGGCTAATATTTTATGTTTCACTAAAGAAATAACACGTTTTAAACTGTATTGCTTTATTTAATATAAATTATAATTTATTTTATACAAGAATGATTAGTTTACCAATAAATTAAAATGGAGAAGTCTTAAAGTAGGTTAATAATTTCGAACTGAATGTAGAACTATGTTTGATCTTTGTCAAACAGACATGAGACTGGATTATTGTAACAATAAAAATATCGATTGGTTTATAATTTACCAGGGCTACTTAAATAAGTTACAAGATAAAATGTTATATAGAGTGAGAATACATAACAAATAGATAGTATACGTTTTGAATTAATATCTTTAACATATCGACTCTGTTTAGGCAAAAGGGCTAAGCCTTAGTTTTTTTCCTTTTGTTTGAATAAAATGTACCAGTTTCTATTCCTATCAAAGGGGTACTTGTATTTACGACTACTATGACATATTGACCCTGTTTAGGCGAAAGAGCTTCACATTCAGTTTTTATTTGAAAATCATAATGTACACAACTTAATTCACGTTTCGTAAAAAGGAATTAAGCCGAATATGCCAAATTATTATCGAAATTCACCTTAAAATTTTTATGGTTAATCAAAAAAAAAAAAATAGTAGGTGAATAAATCAATATTTAGATAAAAATCCGACGTTAAGAAATTGGTAAATTCACTATTAACAAAAATAATTATAAGGGAATGATTTTATTTGATTCGTAAATCGGTAGAATAAACATGTGATTACAAGAATCATGATAGTATCAATAATAATATGAAACTTAGTTATACCAAGCAATCTTGGTAAAAAATTCTTACAGAAAGAACATATTTCATTCTTCAATCTTCACAAGAATAAACAAACGAAAAGATAATCATATCATTGATTAAAATCGTAGATTTTTATCAGGCGCAAAACCGGCAAGCCACTTTAATTGGTCTAGTGAACTAATTAGTTACACGTGTGCATCACATAGAAAGAAGTGTCTATCCAGGGGGAAATGGCGGGTTAATGAGATCGGGTTGTGCATGGCCGTTAGACGAGCACTCTTTCCACTTTAACTACCGTAATTAAATCTGCAACCAACTTGTGGACGCTGAAGCCATCTTTGTCTATACATAAAAGGATCTGTGTTTGTCATACCATCATATTTATGGAACCATTCTCGATAAAACGTTATTTTTTCAGAATACTCAGCTGTTACATACTCGTACTTAAAACGTGTCGCTACGATTTCATATATTGTTTCCTTCAATATAGCATATAGA
>JAPMAG010000683.1:0-14282 GCA_036584685.1 Rhyacophila sp. Rhy_31_5 | reverse complement strand
GTAATAAATTGTGCAATACAATAACGCACTATTTAAACAAACGTTAAATAGTGCATTCCAGAAAATATTTAAGTACCGTTAATTATAATAGTGATATTTGAATTTCTTTAACGAATTAACTTTTAAGTGTTACTGGTATACAATTGAAATACATAAAATATTAAATTATTAATTAGAGTATCAATAAAAATAAAGTAAAATATTTTTAATACTAAGAGATAAATAATAAGACACATTATATTATAAGGTAAAAAATACACGTATATTCATGTAAATGATATTCCAGGATGTATATATTTCTATACATTTCTATTAAAGATAAACTTTTCTTTCATTATTTAAAACGAGTAAAAAAATGTACTCTTCTTAAATATGTATATTAAATTGTTGTATCATATTTTATTGGGTGTTTAAAAAACATTAATATTATAAATAAATTGACGATTTAAAATTTATTTTATATTCACATAAGCCAAGAATAGTTTATAAAAAAACACCATACACTGAATAATTGAAGGTATTGACAGTTATTTAACTCAAATTGTTACAAAGTTATTTAAGATAGTTTTTACCAAACGGACGTTACTATATACGTTACTAATTTTTTTATTGTATAATCTGATATTTATATGCTAGCGAAAATACTCTTCTAGGTTTAGAAATTTGATAAATAGTCACATAATGAAGCATTAAATGACTAAATATTTTTTCATTGAATGTTTGTCATTCTGTTACGATCGTTATCTAAAGCAGTCAATTCATAGTGTTTTCAGAGTTTTTTTTTAGAAATGTATAAAAGGTATTGTTTAAAGAAAATAAATAACATTTTTGTAGGTAAATAAACAAAAAAAAAAATAGTATGAAGAGTTTATGTTATATAAATTTACTTAACGAATTTCTTTTTATCCTTTATATCAAAGGTTTTGTTTATATTTGTAGTAGTTTTTCGTTTAACTAAATGTAAAAGAGAGTGGCAGAATGTTTAAAATAAATTAGAAGAAGAATTTGATTACTTTTTATTTTATTCAACTGTAGTAAAACATTTAAACTTATAAAAAATTGTAGACGTTGCTTTTAATCGTTACGTTTTTTTGAGCAGTCAGGATTTTTAAAAATAAACTTTGCCTGGAACTTTTATTATATTTTTTATAAAATATTTAACAATATCATTGCTGAGTTTCTTGTACTTTTAAAATTCGAAACAATTCTTACGTGTGTTTAATATATAGTTTTACAACTTTATAAAAAAAAATAATAGAAACATATTACAATATAATAATTCAAAATAAACTGGTTTATTTCTATTATAAATTATTAAACCACATCATTCTTCATCAAACAATTAAATTATACTGTGTGTCCGGATAAAATTAAATGTATCGAGTTAATTATTATAATAAAAAAGAACCAACTATACTGTATTTTAATGGAAACTTGGAGTTTCCAGACTAAATTCTTTAAACGATGAAATAAAGATAATATATCAAAGTTGATTCCGAGCTTCAATGGCGTCATACTAGTTATGTGATCATGCGGATATCCCACTATGAGTCTCTCAGAAAGATTGCATTTTTTTTTCTATAAATACTAATTTGAAATCTTTTTCAAACTTTTGACGTTTTGTGAACCGTAATCATTGTAATATTTGCAATTATGTGCATGGTGATTCCGTCCCATGCGGCTCCACCACGAAAAAATTCAAAATCATATGTGGGGAAAAATATTCATTCGTGCAAGTAATATATATTAAGGTGACTGCACAAAATTGTAGTTGATAGTACTAATATATTGATAGTGATTTTTAGTGTTCCTATGGAATGACTGTTGCTTTTTTGCGACTTAAAAAGTATTGTTAGTGCCTTAAATTATGATACTTTAATATAAATACTTTGAAATAAATATTGACAGCACTATTTTTAATTTCTATATTAAATGTAAAGAGTTGACGAGTATTATATGACTGTAGATGTGTCATAATGGTCTTGCAAAAAATATATTTATTCGCTGTTAACTTCCTCATATAATTTTGAAAGCAATGAATGATATTTGGTAGATGGCAGAAGACTAAGATAATTTTGATGCTACTTATTCGATTGTGTTACCCTATTTTCAGAGTAGTAAACTTATTTTTTTTTATGTGCTGACTACAAATCGTATTTTCAAAAATCTTTAAGTTACTATAAAATTATAATATAAGTATTAAAATATTGTAAATTATTAACCTGTACAAAACAAGGGATCTCAAAACAATAAATTGTATTATATATTGATTTTATCTAATACAAAGTTTTTTATCTGTATTCATTTACCGTACCAACATTTTTTATTTTAAGACCCAAAAAACGCAGGATCGTGTAAACGTTTTACTTTTTTCCAATCACGTAGATTAAACTCAACTTTATACTAAAACGCACCTGGCAAATAAACTTTGTTGTATCTTGCAGAGGGAAAAATATTGAATTTTAATCTTAATTTATATGATTCCGTTTGAGTATAGAACATATTTTTTCTTTAGCAGAAATTAAATATCCATATTTGAAGATTTATAGCTATAATTTAATATTTATATTCAACTTCATATTGTATAATATGTTTTCTTTTACAAACTACACTTTATCAAAAACATATAAAACACATATATTTTAAATTACATTTCACTACGTTAACAAACACAGAATACACATAGTGCGTATAATTGAAAATTTAAATTAGAAAATCAAAGCAATACTGTAATATCAGTTTTTCGTATATATAGGTTGTTTAAAATATTAATATTTTACTTTTGAATAAGAGTTAGAGAGACTGTGCAATAGAATGCCAAAAAGTGTATTTTTTTTTAATTATTTTAATTTCAGAGACGATTCCAACTGAAAATGATGTGAATAAAATCACAAAAGCCATGTTTCGAAAATGTGCAATTCATCACCAAGGCATAATCTTGTAAGTTTTTGTGTATGAAGGTAGTCCCAAAAGTACTCGACGTGACGTATAGACGGCAGTTGTTTGAAAAGGATGATTATGGTAGAAAATGCCAACCTTATAAAGCTTCAGTATGAAATTAATGACTTAAAGCTTGAATTGTTTCCTTACGTCCTCTATTCGCCAGATTTAGCCCCCTCAGATTAATTCAGTTTCCAAATTTGAAAAAATGGCTCGGTTGTAAAAAAATCGCCAAAAATTAAGAGTTGGAGTCTGCATTTGATTGCTATTTTGAGAAGCTCGACAATTCTCACTATAAACAGGGTTTCAAACCTATTAAACATCGCTGAGAAAAAGTTGTCGAGCTAAAAAGAGACTATGTAGAGAAATGAAGATATTTTTTGTCAATTTTTTTGTGTTTATTTCGTTAGGTCGGGTACTTCTGGAACTACCCTCGTATTGTTAATTTTGATAAAAGAAATAGGAGTTAAATATTAATTCGTAATCACTATCTTATAACAGGATAAAATATTTTATATATTTTTTTAAATAAATATATTTATGAGTGGGTAGTGGGGCATCCGATTCACAAGCCGATGATCACGTTTTCAAGACCCATGCTAGTCGCAAATTTCACAAATGTTTATTCATTTTTATTGTAGCAAGGACACAAACTCGAAACGGTTGAGCTAATAATTGACGATTATTACTCGTAAACAAACTGTCAAAACAATCATCAAATTGTGGGTAGATCCATATGCTTCGTTTCGGAGCGGACACAGTTAAAAGTAAAAGAATTTATTATTACATATACGGATATTAATGAGATAAGTAAAATCTCTCAGTAAGTGACGAATCTATAAAATTTCACTTGAACATTTTATATTGTAATTATTTTTTAATATTTACATACTTTAAAAGCCGTAGTACTTTAATCTAAAAAATATTCTACCCAAATATTTAAACAGTTAAATATTTTTTTTCTTTTCACAAACCCTGCATATTATGGTAGGCAAAAATGTTTTTTATTTTTTTCATAAACTAAATTTATAAACATTCATGATTTACAATAAAATTTATTTACTTAACTACTTATTTAACTAATCATTTTTAAATTTAAATTTAATTCAATGATCTAACTTTCAACATTTTAGAGAATAAAATGAACTGTTTTTGTATATAATATATAAAGTTGCTATTTTTAAAAAAGGCTTACATTCTGAACGTTAAAAAATCTAATTATGCAGTCACGTTACAGGCAAACCTAATAATAAAAAATACACAGTCATATGAAACAATGATTATAACGACCAGTAAATTTTAGAGTAACATAATATGTTAAATATTATAACATAACAACAACAACTAAAGTGAAAATAAATAATTATATTTCAAATATTATTTCTTTAGTTTTCGGTAGAGTTATAAAACATTTTTTCCCGAGCTTTTTAACCTTCAAAGTCTTCTGAGAATACAACTTATTTTTTAAATTTAAAAAGTCCAATATGAATCTGAATTTATTGTTAATTTTTTGTTGCTACAGTAAGTCTCGAATAGTTTAGAATTTTATATTTATTGAAGTTAAATCAGATTTAGCAAATATTTTCAAACCATAAAAAACTTTGTCATACTAGAAATTTGTTTTCATTTATTAGAGGAAAATCGTACAAATTTTTCAAAATATCTGTATAATAAAAAAATATTTACAAAAAATAAACCCGGGCTAAAAAGGCATTTTATTTGATAAAAAGATATTTTCATGCATACTTTCAAAAAAAAACTTTTTAAATATCTATAAAAAACCTGTTTTGTGTGTTTTAACATTTTTGATTGAGTTAAGCAAGAAGTTAGCATATACATGAGATTTTTAAAAAAAAATTCATATACGCTCCGAGATAGACCATATGGAATCTCCATAGCATGAAGATTTTTTAAGATTCATTGTTTACGAGTAAATGTTGTTAATTATCAGCTCAAACTTTTCGGGTTCGTGTCGTTTCTGCAATACAAATAAATCAACATTTGTAAAATTTGCGACCAGCATGGTCCTGCAACCCGTGACCCTCGACTCGTGAGTTAGATGTCACTATTCAGTCATCCACGAGGGCAATTTTTAGCTCTATATAAATGTGTAGCTTTGTGTCGAGCAGAGAAAAAAGCAGCATACGACAATTCTAAATTATTATTATTCAAAAGATTATAACCACATCAAAGAAAGCCAAAGAATTTTACATCTATGCTAATGGCGACAACTTTCAATAATTTTTATCATGGTTGATCAAAGAGACTCATACTAGTGGGTCATGTAAGGTGCAATATTTTTTAAGTATTTAAAGTAACTTCAGACAATTGCAATCTTAGCGGCCCATAAAAATGATTACCGGATAATATCACGACACGTGCAGGAAGATAGAGTGTAAAAAGCTATAGAGAGATAATTATAGACTAAAAAGCATAAACAATAGTTGTGAAATTGGCTTTGCACCAGAATCTATCATACCGCGGCACCATCATCATCAAATTTGATGATATATGAAGGCAATATGTATATGTACATTACTTAAAAGTTACAGTTACTTAAGAAACAGCAAAAAGTATTGAATAATTTTATTAATCTGTTTATAAATATTTTTTATTATTGTATACATATATAAATATAAAATTGAATAATATTTTCCGGAAATATGACATCTGATTGCGGAAAGATAAGGAAAAGGCATTGGCCAAATAGTGTCGGAATATACCTATGTGACTAATTGGATACTTAGGTTTTTCCTAGATCATAATTGTAGCATTTAGAAATTGTTGACTACTTTTAATTCTATATATTCTGTAAAATAAAACGAATAATTTTTTATCATAGTTACGAGGAGTACTAATTCTTAAACTAGATCATTTACAGTAAAGAATTTAACGACTAATTTATCATTTTGATGGGAAAAAAATACTAATATACAACTTTTTGAAATTTCAGTTACACAGCTGAGTTTGAAAGAATTTATTCAATGATGATATTTTTACAATTCTGTATAAGTTGTCTAATGGTCTGTTTTACAATATTAGTTGTAACCAACGTAAGTATTAAATTTAATTATATTAAATCAGTTTGTTATTAAAAAAGTTTTAAAATACGAAAAAATCACCAAAACACGGTTTTGTTATAGGCTGAAATTTGTTAATGTCTTAAAATTTTCAACCGTTAAATATTTTTATATCGCCAGTAAATATTATTTTATAATATTGTGGAAACAATAAGAATCATTTTACTAAATAATGTAACTTTTGTTATGATAACTGATAATGCTTACATATTTTATATCAACCCTGCTTACGCAATAAGGCTTAACCCTCAGTTTTTTGAAAAGTGCTTTATCTGAGAATCACAATGTTCACAACTGTCAAATGCACATTCCGTCAAAAATAATCAAACCGAAAATGCCGAATTATATCTAAATTCAGCTTTAGATTTTGAAAAAAGAACGATCTACTAAGTTTGTATGGAAAGAAAAAAAGCATTAAACGTTAATTTTAATGATTTTTATTTAATATTTTTTTTAATTATCAGATCACAAAAATAAAACACCAATTTATTGATGTCAAGTTTAACAATGGAACTACTATGGAAAATCAGAATTACATTGTTAAAAAAGAACAATTTACTAAGTTTGTATGGAAAGGAAAATAGCATTAACCGTCAATTTTAGTGATTTTCTTTTTATAGCTTTATTAATTATCAGATGAGGAAAATAAAACACCAATTTATTGGTCATCATATACTTTAAGTTTGTGTAAATATGATTTTGATTTTAAATCAATAAAACACGTTTTTCGAGCCTCCTGTAAAATTTGTTCCATGGGGGTTAATCCCTTTTGCCTAAACACAGTCGATGTATTATTAGGGTAAAGTATTATGCCTTCCTATCATTAGTATACTATCAAAAAGCTACTTATATTATAAAAAAATATGTATATTCGTAAATAAAATAAAAATATCTTAAAGAAAAGTAACTTTTTTTTAAAATATTACATTTCAAAGAATTTATGTGACAGTAAAATTGTAAATAAAACCGTCGCATTATCTGAATTCACAAAGCATTATTCCGCGAGAGCTTTTCGGGGTATGTAACCGAGCTATGTACGTAATGTGTCACAACCCACTGATGTATGGAAAACAATTTCTAGTACGAGTCTCCGATGTCCAGTCGAGTGACGTCTTTGATCATTTTGCTGTGCAGCATGTGGGAGCTCTCTGTCTATTGTTATTTCGGAAACGAAATAATTAGCGAGGTATGAAATTTCACTCTTTGATAACTCGCTCCTCCCTTTCTAGGGGAATTTCGACTTTAACGACACATCTGACGGAGAGAATTTTGAGTATTTATGTTTCATGCTATTCAAGCTATGATATTCAACCAACGTTATTAATATTACTGTATAGACTGGTGTTCTAGTTTATTCCAGGAACAAAAAAAATGACAACTACGAATTCTAATTTAAATGTGAAAATAGAACTATGAGAAATTGGTAAAATTTACAAATATAATCTGAAATTTAATAAAATATGTTTATCCACATTGATAATCTAGATTGTAAGCTTAAGTGTTGTAGATTGCAAAATAGCATGTACATTTTTTTTATATATTTCAAAAAACCTCGCAAAGTGAAGTTAATTGATTTTGTAAATATTTCAAGCTATTTTAAGTTCCACTTTTCTAAGAATATATTACATATACATACAAACAAGATAGCATTTATTTTTGATATCTACTTGTAATTTATGTGTATTAACTAAATATTTCAAATAGATTATCTGTACTGTACCAATAACAGAAATTTAGGATATTTAGAAAAAAATCACCGTTGATGAATGCTTACGTTTCTATCCATACTTATATTTGTAGCAACAAATAGCATTGTTTAAATTTTAGGACTTTTGATGCTATATTTAATATTATAATCAGAATCCGTAATGTTTTGAAAGAGTTTTAACGATACAGAAGCCAGTTGGATACGAAATCACGTGTGTCAAGCACTGCGCCAACAATGAAAAGCGTACATTTTAACCACAGTTTACTCAACATGACTAAAGTAATAATTCAAATGTATTGTTTCTTTTGTATTTACTGATTTTTAATTTTGCATTATTAAAAAATTCCTTAAAGTGAAATCGGACTGATTAATGCCGAACGATGTGAGTATTGTAAAATACAGATCAGTGCACTTCAAATAAACTTACGTCTTTAAGATTGAAGTAATAATTAATGCCTAATAATTGTCCTCGTTAGGCTAGAACGTAGCGCGTACGCCTTGCAAGCGGGGGTCACGGGTTCAAGGTCCATGCTGGTTGTAATTTTTTTTAATGTTTATTCATTTTTATTGTAGCCAGGACACGAACCCAACACGTTTGAGCTAATAATTGACAATTATCACTCATAAAAAAACTGTCAAAACTATCATTACATTGTGAAAATATATATAATGCTTCGCTTCGTAGTGGATATGGTTAAAAAAAGAATTGTGAAAGGTTTTTATAAAGAAACTATTTATTCTTTGAAGATCGACATGCTGTGTTTTAGGGTGGAATGGTTTGAAAACTAGTATTCTAAATTTAAACATGTTATGGACGTATAAAAAAGATTTATAATATTCTGTTCAGATTTGAAATAACGGCCTAATTAATTTGAATAATAGAACGTTTAAATATTTTAAATCAAACCTGTGTGCACTTTTTGTGTTCAAATAGAATGTAAAACCATTTAGACTGCAGTCAGATTATACTGTTCTATTTCAGAGTAAAGAATTGTCCCTTGCCATATTTCAAAGCTCTCTAATGCACAGAGAGATAAGACATGATACACTGATTATGATGACAAGGTGCCAAAAACCAATTGTTTTTACTGCTGGAAGATATGTGCCACTGTCTTTAGAAACATTTATTACGGTAAGCTTATTATATATTGTCTCATTTGATCGCATAATTGTAATGTTTGAATATGAATATATAATATTTTAAGCTATTGGATTTACCAAAATCAGTTTCAATAGCTTAAAAATATTTTAATATGATTAGTTACTGTATCAATAAAAAAAAATTTTTTGAATTGTATTAAAAAACACAGTTTCATTAAAACATCAAATTTATATTTATTTTAATTAATAAGTTTACTTTTAAAGGCATTGTTTTAGTGTTGATTTTATAAATATGAATTATATTGATAATTTAAATAATTGATAACAGTAGAAATATGTTTTTTTGTTGAATCGCGAAAATCATATTATAAAACAAATTATTTTATGTTCTATTCAAATTTCAGATATTGAAAGCATCCTATTCATACTATGCATTTTTGAGGAATGTGTCAAATAATAAAGCACTCATTGAATAATTACTTCATGGAATATTATACTCAAGAAATAATATGTAATGCAGAATGTATATCAAATAAATATATACGAGTATTTATTGATTATTACAAATATACACATACTCACATACATATTTACTTTATTTTATTTTCTGCTTATTATGGGAGTTTTATTTTTAATAATAAAGGTTTCAGTAAAATATATTTATAACCAAAAAAACTTATGTTTTTGTTTTAAATCAAGGTTGCAAAATGCAAAACAAGTGTTGGAAAATATAAAAGATATAAAAAAGCGTTATTTAAAATACTAAACATATATTAATATATTTTGCAAGATAAAAAATATTTAAATTACTGAAAATTTTCAAGGACTGTCTTATTTGAGAGAATATATATTACAATAAATAAAATATATCTGTGTACTCAGAGAAAATAGAAAATTAATAATTTATCCACCTGCACTAAACGAATCGTAGACAAATTTCTCTAATATGATGATTCATTTTCTCTATTATCGATCCTTGGAGAAATGCCAGTATATTGAAATTGTAAAATAGTTTTTATAAATATTTCCTTAAATAGATTTATTTTTAAAATATCAAGACCGGTTATGTTTGTTATAATATTTTTAATTGATCACAGGTAGTAAAATATGAAGTTGAGTTGTACACTGAAATCAACTTTAATTTTAAACTGCATTATAATGGAAATCCAGTTGGGTTTAACGTGAGAACACAAAAAGCAAAAAATTAACGATAATTATAGCCCATAACTACAAAACTAGATATAAATCATTATGAAAAGAAAAACTTTAATTTACGAGTAATAATCCATTCTATGCAAACAGAAATATCATCATTTTAAAAACTATATACTCGTAATTAGCTTAAAATAACTACTATTAATCATAACTTAATTTTATATTCCACTGTATTTATTGCAATTTTATGAATGTTTGAAAAATAATTTAAAAAAATGAAAAATAGTCGCCATTGTAGATGAGTGGACAGTGCATCCTTCGCATAAGCTGAGGGTCTACGGTTCAATTCCCGTATCTGGTAAAAATAACACACGTTTTTTCATGTGCATTTAAAATTGATGAACGAATAAATGACAATCATTGCCGGTAAAAACACTGTCAAACAATTTTTCCATTTTGATGATTCATATGCTTCGTTTTGAGCGGACATGGTTAAAAGAAAAAAAAAAATAATATACAATGGCAATTATATATTTAATAAAGGGAAATTGAGATACTTAATGCATACATCTTATCTAATAAGATACTCGATTTGACATAATATGAAGATCGGCTGTATACGTGGAATATTATTAATTTTGTATTTTAGCTCTTCTGCTTTCAAAATAAATGTTTTTGCTATATTAGGCGATAGTCTGTTTTTTGTTTCTGATATAGCTTATGCATCTGCATTTTAACAGTTGTTATTAATAAATGTTAATACACTTTATTCATCCATGTCAAAGTTGTGGTTTTAATACAGTGAAGTTTTAGAAAAATAGAATAATCCACGTATAATATAAATAAAAATGGTAAAAGTGATAATTATAACATAATATGTACGATCTATTATAGTTCATGAACACTTATACACAGTTTCTCACTACAAGTAGGATTACCATTCTATCATTTTCTTACCAAAACTGTTAATATATAACCATTCTGCATCTTTTATGAGTACAATTTTGGCCAAAAACCGAGTGCTTATTGAAATTCATTCCGATTTATTTTCCCCTGCGTTACATTACAATATTGTCAAATTGATTTTTTAGATTCAAACATTGATTTTTTCAAACCTGTTAATTCTACTTTGAAGTTTTGATACAATTTATGCTTAAATACTTTGATGATTGACACCGTTGTTTTTCCAATATGTCATTTACAAGATTGCCCGTTTATAAAATGACAAAGCGGTATTGTCAAAAGCAATATTTTTAGTAATAGTTACCTACACTGTATCAATATGAAATTACTAAATAAGTCATGCAGATAATAATGAAGTAAAAATAAAAAATAAAATAAAAAAATATATTACTTTTGTTCGGTTATGTTAGGTGGTTAGCGCGTCCGCCTACAAAGCGCGGGTCACACATTTAGGGTTCTTAGTTAATCTTAAAAAAATTCAAATGTTTTATTTATTTAAACCATGTCCGTTTCAAAACAAAGCATATAGATCCTCACAATGTTAATTTTGTTAAGACAGTTATTTTTTAACGAGTAATAATCGTCAATTATTAGATTAACCGTTTCGAGTTCGTGTTCTAGCTACAATACAAATGAATAAATATTTGTAAAATTTGCGATCAGCACGAGCCAAGAACCCATGACTCTCGGGTCGTGAGTTAGATGCCACTACCCACTCACACACGAGGGCGACGCGGGGATAAATATTTATTTATTTTTATTTCCACCCAGATCATGGCACTCAAAATGGTGAGGTTATAATTAACAGCAGTTACTCGTAAAATAATAGATATTAAGCAAATATTCAGCATGTAAAAATTCTATATGCGCCATTCCGGAGCAGTTATGTAATAATGATAGAAATAATTTGAAGAATATTAAATATTTGTCATTGATTATAGTATTCTAAAATATCACAATCCTATAATGTGTGCAGCAAGTAGTTTTGGTTGAGTAAATATTAAATATTTCCTTACATAGTTATGAATTGTAATAGTTATATGTAATACATAATTACATAGGTAAATAATATAGTAATGTACTTAAATTCAAATAGTTCTTTGATTGGGAGCAGTTACTACGTATGCCAACTAAGTAAGCCGGCTGTTTAAACGAAAAAAACATATTATATGCAAAGTGATCCTGAAGTATTGCTTCTGTTCCTAATTAACCGCCGCTCATTACATATGGGTATGGGTCCATGAAACACAGGTACATTATCTTACCTGGTCCACTGTAGAGGTCCAAGTGAACACCAGATGTCTACACTCGGTTGATGACGCAATCAGTCGGATGGGTCCTTAGGGATCGAACCAATTTCACCCGCCATCGGGCAGAGAGCGTAGCACGCGCGTAGATACGAGTACTTGGTCTACGATGCAAAGAGGTGCAATGGCATTGAGCTAAGATAATTGAGCGATAATAAAACATGGTTTTATGCTTCAAACAAACATGCATAAAGCAGTAAAATTTATAATACGATTATTGGCTGACAACTTTATAATGGATGCAGTAGTTTAAAGTATGGTTTATTTTAATGAAAAAATCTTCTGATATGTACCTCATTTTATGGAAATTATCTGTTTACTAATAAAATTAACTTGATGTAGATAAAATGGATAGTTGCATCCGACTCATGAGATGAGAGTTACGGGTTTGAGGCCCGTGCTGATCACAAATTTTACAAATGTTTATTCATTTCTCCCATCCAGGACACAAACCCGAAACGATTGAGCCAATAATTGACGATTATTTCTGGTAAAAAAAATAACTGTCAAAATAATCGTCACATTGTGGAGACCCATGTGCTTTATTTCGGAGCGGACATGGTTTAAATAAAGAAAGTAAAGATAAAGTTAATTTTTTATCTTTTTTAATACTTAGTATTTTTAAATCAAAATAAAATCACTCTCGATGGGTCAGTGCATAACGCATCCGAATACACTTGTACATATAATTTGCGTGTGCTTTGTTAAACAAAATATGTTTAATTATATGCATTTGTAGCCAAGATTCAAAGAACTTACACAAGAACCCAAAATAGTTGGAAAAGAAATTATTTAACATTTATTGCTTATATATTTTTTAAGAAAAACTTTCCTCTGTAAGGGTGTGCTCTGTCTGAGGTATGCTTTGTCTCTAGACGAAAATCAAATTAAAAAAAAAAAATATTACTAAAATTTTCAAAACATACATTTTTATTTCTGAAAAGAATCGTTCTCAATAACAAATTACTTTCTTTTTACTAAATGTAATCGATTTACATTTGATGTTTTTTCCAATCTAAAAGTGTTTACTTTGCACATTCGTTTTTACTTAAAACTACAAAGTGTCAGGTGTTTGAATCTGAAAAATAAAGAGAGTAGTTTTCTTTAATCTCTTGGCAAAAAACTTAGGCAAAAATATGAGTTACCTTGGTAAGTTAGTGACCTAAGAACTTGGATTTTTAAGTTTTTGTTAATAGGTTTTGATTTGAGGAGCAGGTAAAACTTATGTAGCTTCTTTTGTGTGCCTTTTAATTCGGAATATACTCTAAAAAAGTTTAATTAATAATGTTATATGACTATATAAATTTTGAAATTATTATATATCAAGATGTTATTTTTCATTGCCAAGTTCACGGAAATGTTTTAAATGTTTAATTCAACATCTATCATGAACTATTTAATACTATGAATCAAATTTATTTAAAGACTCCTTGAATATTAAAAAAAGGTAATTTACGTATTTCATTATTTTAAATAAATTTTAATAAAGAAATTAAAATTTAAATGTTTATTATTGCTCGAACTATCTTTTTAAAAAACGATTTAACGTAATCGAACTAAATGAATATCTGAAAAATTATAACTATTAAAAATAAAAGTGACAATATTTTCATTATAATAATTTAAAAAATTTTCATTCTTACAAAAACAGCGTAAAGATATAGCCGAATAATCTAAAGACGATGTTACATTGCGTATGAACAAGAACTAGATTCAAAGTAAGTTTATAAAATTCTTAATGAAAGTATTCTTAAAATATAGTGTTGCGATATCTATATATAGATTTAGCCTAATCTATAGAATAATAAAACAGATAATTTAGTTTGGATATAAAATTGTGTTGACTTGATTGTGCAGAAATGCAAACAGTGGTTAGACAGTGAGTGCTTGAATTGGATTTTTTTCAAAACGAAGCACATAAAAATGTTCCAAAGATGACAAAAAGTTTCAAAATTATTGTTTTATAAACTAATAAAAACTGTAAGAAAGATAATTTAGTTTTTGTATAAATTATTTACACACCAGAAC
>JAPMAG010000682.1:0-14285 GCA_036584685.1 Rhyacophila sp. Rhy_31_5 | reverse complement strand
AAACAATCTTCACATTATGAAGATCCATATGCTTCGTTTCGGAGCGGATATAGTTAAAAAAATTATAAACAAAATAGTTCTATATTTTTTTGTTTCCACTTAAAAATATATATATACTTAAAAAATAGTCTTATGAAACATTTTTACTGTTATATGATATAGAAAGTTTGCACCCAACTGTTGTAATTTGAAGTAAAATGCATTAATTGAATGAAATTTATTATCTAATAATTCGTTTTGTTTTAATTTAAAACTTTTTGCCAACTTTCTACAACAAGGTATAGTTTTTTTAATACGGTTAATTTTTTAGGAATAATCAGTTTTTTAACTAAAAAATGCGAATAATCAGAAGACATATACTCGGGTAAGGTGAAAAGTTCTCGGCCTGATAATAAACGACTGCGGCTTTCAGAATGATTTTATTTTTCTACATAATCTCCCTTTACTTCAACGCACTTGGTCCAGCGCTTCTCACACAACAGTATTCCTTCCCGGAAATGGGAGTTTGAAAGGCTGTGAAAATATTCATCTACGGCCCTTTCAACTTCTTCATTGTATACAAAGCGCTTCTCAGAAACAAATTTCTTCAAGTTTGGAAACAGATAAAAGTCTGAGGGTGCCAAATCAGGAGAATAGGGGAGATGACCGAGAAAATTGTACCCCAAATCCCGCAGTTTAGTGGTGAATCCATGTCTTATCCATAGTGACAAATCACTGCACAAAGTTAGTCTGATTTCTTTTGAATCGGTCCAAAGATTACTGCAAAAACCGTTTGCGCATTTAATTTTGGCGGCACCCATCTTGCGCAGAGCTTTCGCATCCCTAATTCTGTGTGCAAGATATTTTGCAGCCTTTCTCTGTTATCTTCACAGCCTCAGATATCTCACTCACTTTCACTTGCTTATCCTTTCAGTGATTTCCGTTGTGGTTGCAGTTTTTGGCCGTCCTTCACGTGGGTCATCTCCGAGGGACGTGCGACCACGTTCAAATTCAGCCGCCCACTTTTTAATTATTGACATGGAAGGAACAAAAGAAACTTAACTTTTTTAAACTTTTGTCAACTTTGGATGAATTTTCTTAGGAGTTAATCCATCCAAAATGAAGAATTTTATCACAGCACAATATTCAAGTTTATTCATTTTAATAAAAAAGAAGCAAGACGTTTACTGCGAAAATTCGTGTAAACAAACCACTTGATATAACAAGTTGAAAATTGTCATACGAACGAATGGCACGTGCACCCAGGCGGGAAATATAAATATTTGCTGATTGGAATACCATCTCGGTGTCAAGTTGACAAGTTTTCACCTTACCTTCGTATATATCAGACAATAGAACATTGTAAAGCAAGTACCGTTCTGCAATATTGAAAATTTTAGTGTAGCAAAAATTTAGTACAACCGCATGAAATGTTCATACAAATTTAACGACTAAACCAATATACATTTTGATGAAGTAAATCATTTAGTATATTCTTATTAAGTATATTATTCAATCGACATTTACGGCTTTATACGGTTTGCTATTGACTTGATTTAACTAATATTGAGCTACTCACATTTACGAGTATTAACAAACAATACTAAATATTGTAACTTTTCCACAAATGAAAGTGTCAATAATATTTTGCAATAGACTTGTTGACGCGATAATATTTTCTTAGTGAATTAAAACTATTTTTATATGTACTTTATGCATAATTTATTTAATCTTTATACAAACTTAATTGGAAAATTTAATTTAGAGCAAAAATATTTTGAGCATTTTTAAATGCATTCAATTTGGTTATTTTATGTCATCTCCTAAACTGCTTACCAAATTTATTTTGGTTTTAGAGACTTAATATAAAATTGTAATAGTTTATACAGAAGAATTTTTTTTTTTATTAAAAATATCATATTTACGTACAAAACTACATATTTGTGAAAAATAAAAGCGTATTATATTAAAAACTAATGGATTTTTCTTGAAATATTCATCAATTATGCTAATACAGAATATATTACTAGAAATATATTATGTACAAGAACATAATACAATAGCAAAGCTTTATTATAAAGGTTTTTTCATAATAAATTATATCAAATATATATTTTTTAATGTTTAATATTTTTCAAGGATATACAAGCAAATATATGGTTATATTTAAGTCAAATAATATTTTTTTATAATTAAATTAATAATTCTGTTTTTTATAATATTTTAGGTAATACTCAAATTATATTTTATGTCTGTATGAAGATATTTTTAATACACATCAGTATGAAATGCTTATTTTACATTTGTTATTGATAGATTCATCAACTCTTTCACGAAGCTTTTAATATGTGGAAGCTATCACCAATGTGACACAACAAATTATGTAAGCCCGAATGAGTTACTAAAATATACTCTCATAAAAATTTTGGAATTGGTTTTGTCGCCGTATAAATAAATATAAATCAATTTTAATTACATACTTTTGTAGGTATATAAATAATTGTCACTTATAAAACTTAATAGAGTTTTCATAAAAAATATAAATATTATTATGCAGAATTACTTAAGAGTTGTCCATAAACCACGTAATTTTTTAACCGTCTTCCTCTCCATGTCACACCATGTGGATATTCAGAATGATTCCTTGCTCCTCCTTTCTCTCAAAGGTTACGTAATTTTTTACATTATATAGGAATGGAAATTACAGTCAGATCCTATCCTCTTTTGAGAGGGAAAAATACTACGTAACAACAAAAATTAACCCACCCTCCCCCATGTAATACTATGCAGACGGTGGTAGTCACCTCTACCTAATTCTTAAGAGCGTAACGTGGCTTACAGATGACTTCTTAAAACGTTATATTATGCTCATCGCCTAAAAATGAATATTTTTAGTAAATTTTATTGTAAAACTTATTTGGTTGTGAAAGTAATATCTGTGATCTTTTTGATGTTTTCGCATTTTATGCTTTTAACAAGATGTTGATATATTCACTGTCAAATAATGAATTTAAGAATTTATAGGTATCAATTAAGTTTTTAGGAATTCATCGATTTAAAATTAAATAAATTGTAACAATGTACAATATAAAATAAAAGAGACAAAAAATTTGGTAGCGAGAATGAAGATTGTTATAGAAGATAAGACTGGTAAGAAAAAGGAGAGAAAAAGAAATTCATCACGGAATTATACTTGCACAAAGAGCCTCTTTAAAGAATACCGTCTGATTTTGGATCGCGCGGAAGACTTTGCTTAAAGTGATGACTCTGTAATAAATTCTTTTTTTTAAGGCAAGACTAAACGACTTTTTTATTTCCGCTCAGGATATTCCTGAATGATATGCAATGTTTTGATTGTTTCTTAAGTATATATATATAATGAAAAAATTATGTGTGTAATAAAATATAGTTAATTCATGATTCATATGCGTAAAATATGAGGAAGGATTAAAAAAATTACATACAATATGGTTTATATTTTTTCTAACATGCACTCCATTACTTTTTTCATAGTATAAATTATCAGTTAAATATAGTGTATATAGAAAAAAGCGTTTAAAACTGTTTACATATTTTTGAAAGCAGCTCAAATCAAAATATTTCAAAATAACAATGTTTAGGTAAAATAACCATTATATTTTTAGAATTTTTTATAAGTTTTTAAAATAAATTATTTTTGCCCATTTTCTTTTTTTCCCAAATTGTACAACTTGACTCAAGCTTTCTTAAATAGAAATAAAATACACGAGTAAGCTGTCAAACATTTTTTTACGTCACAGTATATTCTCACTTGTTTTGAAAACTTTACTCTTATATGGTTGGTATTGAAATACCAAAAATTTTACAACAATTAATAATAGAACATTACCTTTTTCAAGATTATAGAGATGAACAATTTTATTTTTCTATGGAATTTTGCTTTTTATCTGAAATATAATACCTAAAGTTAAATAAATAAATTTTATTTGAAAAAAAGTTTACGCACTCTAACAAGTAAAACAATGTAAAGAAGGTGAGCTTAGCTTTTATTTTGAGTTGCGTAAATAACTCCTCATTTCAAAGACACCTGATGTTTTTTTAAGTCACCCCCCACTAACAAGAAAATGGTTTTCTCGTCAAATAATTGGCATAGCCAGAATGGTGAACCTGCGCTAATTTTTCACTTGAAAGAATTCAATTTCTTTTCGAATAATTTTCTATTACCGTGGATGATGTCAAAGCCTCTTATTGGCCAACCATTTCTATCTACGAAAAAAAACGAAATAATGCGTTGTCAGGGTTCAAAATAAGCCGCTATTATTTTTGACTCATAAAGAAAGTATATTTCAAAATTATGTAAAAAATTCAATTAGAATTATTTTTTCCATAAAAAGTCTACAATACTCTGGTATATTTTTGAAGCTTAACTAAAATTCTCAAATGGGTATATATTTTTATTTTTTTAGATAAAAATTAAAAGATTTTTTTTTTAATAAGTTTGTTTTGCTATAAAAGTTATACTGAAATAGATCAAAAAAATCATTATAAATATGTGAAATATAGTTCATAAAATGTGTTGTGTAAATATGGAAAAGTCAAAAAATGTATATTAATTAATAATTATAATTTCAATACATCATGAAAAGTGAAAGCAACAAATAAATCAAAATTTGCTAAAAAAGTATGTGTATTCAGTAATAATTTAAATACTTTATGTAAAATATTATAGTGTACATAAAATAGAGTCGTAATGACTTTTTTTTGTATACATGCGAAGTATAGGTTTATTTATTCTTTTCTTTTAACCATATCCGCTCTATGGGTTTTCACAATGTGAAGATTGTTTTGACAGTTTTTTTACGAGTAATTGTCAATTATTAGCTCAACCGTTTCGGGTTCGTGTCCTGGCTACAATACAAATGAATAAATATTTAAAAAAAAAAATGAAACCGGGCTTTGAACCTGAGATCCCCACTTGATAGGCGTACGCACTGCCAATTAGTCTAACGAGGACGACACCATTTTAGGTTCATGTCCTGGCTACAATACAAATGAATAAACTTTTGAAAAAAATATTCCGTAACCAGTATAAATTCGTTTAATAAAATGATTTTTTATTATACGATAATTTGTCTAGAATAAATAATAAACGTAACATTCTTGTGTTAACCAAAGTTTTTACTCCAAATATAAAAGTTTTTGCTAGTGGGAAACTTGTTTAAAATCCAATAATTGTAATTTGACTTTTGAGAACCAAACTGCTTTAAACTTTTGTGAAATATATTAGCAAAGCCCTAAAACAAGCGTATAGTATATTTATTTTAACAATATATCGTAAATAATGGCTTCAAAAGGTAAATGTATGAAATTTCAAAAGAAAGTTTTACTAAAAGTTCGAATAGTTTGTAATGATAGTCAAATTTTCATGCTGTAAGAATTTCTTTGTATACTTGAAAAGTGATTAATAATAGCCTGTTTGATGATTAATAAAGTGACATAATATAAATTTTCAGTAGAAAATTAGATTATTTACATTAAAAACTATAAAATCGTTCATTTACACGAAATAACAATATATATCTCACGTTAATGTGAAAGTCTACATAGAAAAAAAGAATAATCGCCGTTATTTGGTTTGGCAAAATTGATATTTTGTAGAAAGATTTTGAAATCAAAATAGCAAGATTATTTTTTTATTTCATGCCTGCGACTGACAACCTTTTTCTCAATGCATACATTAAAAGGTCCATTTTAAATTATAAAGTCATGATACTCCTCGAAAACGAATAACGACATTGAATTTTTGAAGAAAATGAATTTAGAGTAAACTACGAAATATTAAATGGTTTGAAGATTATAAGAAATATGAATGCTCGACGAAACAAACGATTAGTGACTAGAAAAAAAAATTGTGTATAGTATCAAAGTAAAAATATATTTCATAAATATTATTTCAAAATATTTTCTAATTTAAGATGAAACATATGGGTATTTGTAATGCGTAAACATTTTTAACAGTTATTTTTTACCAGTAATATATTTTTTTAAAACCTTATCTGCTCCTAAACAAAGCATATGGATCTTCACAATATGAAGATTGTTTTTATAGTCTTTTTTACGAGTAATAGTTGTCAAATCTCAACCATTTCGGGTTTGTGTCCTGGTCACAATACAAATGAATAAACATTTGAAAATTTTTCCAACCAGCTCGGGCTTTGAACCCGAGATTCCCGTATGATAGGCGTGCTTATTACTAACTAGTTTAACGAGTACGACAAGTAATATACTAGTTAATTATCATTTCAACTATTTTGTGTTAATGTCTTGGCTGCAAAAAATTATGAAAATTTGTTTTCTCGTTGTATTTGCTATACCTTGGTAACTTTTTAAAACAATAAATGTTAAATATATTTTTATTATAGAAACATATTAAGTGGATTTTTAAAAAGTTAATAAATAACATTGGTTTCCAATTTTCTATAAACTTTTTTTAAATAGGCTTGGGTGGATGAAAAGTGAGTGCTAATTACATTTTCAGAAGATAATTTGCGACTGTAGCTTGTCTAAAAGTTTCATGCGTACAATGAAAAACTTTTAGATGGTTGTCTATACGCCAAATAACAGATGTGGGCCTTCTAACAGGGTACTTACACGATTGGTTTTCTCGTTATTTATTATACTACGTTGTAAGGTCCAATTTATTTTAATCGCGTACTAGCATGTGTAATTATCGTTGAAAATCAATCAAGAATAAACGGTTTAATATAAATTCAGAGTAAAATTTTACTTATTAATAGTATTTACTAAATATTTGGTAAAATATAATACAATATTTGAAAAAATCAATACAATAACATAAACAAAAATATTTAATTGTTTACTTTTAATTCATGATATATAATAAATAATGATGTATAATTTCAATAAAAACCATGTCATTATTTCAAAATGCACTTTAGTGTTTTTTTAAACCCAATTTCAGTTTAGAATATTCGTAAAAAATGTTTACAAAATTCAAAATTATAAATTTGTGTAGGTTTGTATAATATTTACCTTTGTTGAGTCTAAGTAAAATCTATGTATGTTATTTTTCTTATAAGTTATTAACGAAAATCATAAGTGTGATTTTACAAAGTTAATTAATGAAACGATTGACATTTATAATAATGTATATCAAATTCTATGCTCACGCTTATCTTAGAATGTGTCATGAAAAAACTAGTGACACCTTCTATATTTTTTCCACAATTAAATCTCAACTATTACAAAAAGATATCGCGTAATTGTGATAAAATACTAAAATAGCCAAATAAGATTAGTTTCAATACTTAGCAACTGATAACACGGTATGAGTATAATATGGCTATGGAAGTCTCAATACCAATGATCAATAGAGAGCTAACCACTATGAATGAGCTCACAGTTGAATGATCACTAACGTCAGAATTCTAAGAAAACATAGAATAAAGGTACCTGGAGTTATTGCCTAAAGTTGATGTCTGTTGCCAAATGGAGTGACATCGATAAACCAATTAAGCAAAAATCTCTGCGTGACACTAAAATGTACGCAAATTAATCAGCAATCTACCGGTCATAAAACAAAACTCAAGATAAAGTAGTCGAAAATAGCGATCATAAACAAAAATTGAAAACTCATTGCGCTATATTATATTTTTTTCATGGTATTTTCTGAAGTCTAAAAATAACCGCTTTCTAAGCCTAGACAGAAGATACTTACAGAAAAAATTGAAGATTCAATGTTACTATACGCAAAATAAAGTGATAAGTGAATGAACCTTGGATTTTGTTTGGCCATATGATGAGAGTGCTTAAACCGCACCTCAATCGAGCATACCTTTTTTTTAAATCAACAGGATCCATCATTCCAGGAAGTCGTTAAATATCATCTAACATGACATGGAAAGATTCAAACTAACCGGCTAGCAAATCATGGAAATAAAATGTGGCGTCAAAATTTTCCGATTGAGTGCTCTTTATGGTTGAAAAAGAAAATTAAATATAATTTAACATTTATAGTGTATGGAAAATTTATTAGTTTGTTTTATTTGGCCCTTAACTTTTTGGATTTAGGATTTTGGTGTAAATTTAATTGATTATTGCTACAATAATGATATTTAGAAAAACTGTTGCATTTGATTACGTTACTTTACTTATTTTTCAGTTATTAAACCTGTTTTAATAGACTTATCTTAATTATTCAAATATTTTATGATATTTTTGTAGCATAAACAGTGTATGTAAATAAAAATATAGTAAAAACAAATAAATTTGAGAATAATGATTATCACAAGTTCAATTGTGTATTCTATGAGGTTTTAATTACAGAATAGTTTTTTAGAAATAATTAATTCAAGTTCACTTAAAAAAATTAGATTTAGATCAAGATTTATTTAATCTGAATAGAAAAATTTGATTAATACTCAGTATAAATAAAAATGAGTGAAAAAATGTATTTTATTTATTTCTAAAACAAAGACATGTTAGTAAAAATACTTCAATTTAAAAAATAGTTCAATATTTAGTTTAAAATGATTTGAATTGAAAGTTTTCAAATAAAAAACCATTTTTTCATAATATAACAAAACGTCTGAGTTTCTCAGGTATTTTTATAAAATTTTACTTCAGTAAAGCCCTTTAAAAAAATGTTACATGATTATACTACTCGAACTTGGATTTTTATTTTCTAAATATTTGCTCAAATAGAAAGCTTTATGTCACCAAAGTACTTGTCAATAACGCCCACTTTCATATTAGTCAACCATTTGGTATTGCGCATACCTAAATTTAATAGAAAAACACGAGTGGTAAACTTGTACCACTGTATAATTCACTAACCTTGACCATTTCAACAGAGGTGGTAATTTTATACAGCTGTTATATTTTATTGCGGATTTTTTGAGCATCAAAGAACCTTTATCAAAAAATTCTACGCTTTTAATAGTATTATGAATTAACGTAGCTTTACAAAAAGTGAATGCCAAAAAAACTGTACTAAAAACAAGCTGTTGTTTTTTTTTCTACTTATACAACCTTCAAATTTCAGTTCCTTCTTGAAAAGAGTTATATAAGCTTAAATTTTATTGTAACGTATTAGTTATTGTTAATACATAACCCGATTTAAAATATTATAAAGCTTTATTAGAATACTTGCACCCATACGATATTACTGTGGTTTCAAAAAAGACTACATACTTTTAACTTAATCTTCATATTTTAAGAAGAAGTTAATTTATTGGTTTTTAGGCATTAAACGTTTAAATTAGAAATATTTTATCAAATAAAAAAATTGGATAACCTTTTTATATATTGGTACGTTAAAAATCTAGACAATAGTCGATAGTAGAAATTTGAAAGATCCATGGCTGATTTACTCGTATAATTATAATATATTCACATCTACTTTGATGAAAGTTGATTATACATTATTATATTTAAAATCAGATGACAAAAATATATAAATCCAAGGTTCTTCACTTCTCAGTTACTAAGATTAGTTTAAGTATTACATCTAAAACAAAATTGGATTGCAATACAATGATACCAGTAGTTATATTTTTTAATACTGTACATACAATTTTCACAAAAATGTAGTATAAAGATGAAAACATTTTCCGTAAACCACAATATTTAAGCAAATTGAAGAAGCATTATTTGTTGGTCAAAGAGTTCTTTTTTATTCAACTTTGGCGTTACTTTGAGAAGTAAAAATAATTTTGTATTGTAAATATACCTAATTAAATAAAGCCTTTTGATGTAAACAATTTTTTATCTATTGAAAGCATTATATACTTTTGATATATTAATATTTAAGGCCTGTTTCTAAATTAACTACACCCATATCAAAGATTTAGCGGCCAATTTTGTAATACAATATGAATCTTATACACACGTTAAAGAAATGTCATTTATAAAAATTTATTGTATATTTGAAAAAAAACAGATTTGCATTTTTTGAAGATCATTGGAAAGTATTTCACGTTTAAATTATATAAATCGTAAATTAAATGATGGATTTTTTTCAAAAATACGTATAAATTATCAATCAATCACATCTCTATTTAAAAAAACTTTCTTATGACAAGTCAAAATCAAGATTAATTATGGTTTAACGATTTTTTTTTATTTATTCACCACTTAGACAATAGACAAAAGTAATATTATACATAGAAAATATTTATATTCTTTGAGTTATTCCTTTGGTTTATCGTGAAATGAATTTTCAAAAGATATAAGTTCAACATTACATATATTTGACGATTTTGTATTAAATGGTACTTTTTCATGTAGTAATTTGTAGCGCTTTATAAAGTATTAAAATAATCATTTAAAATTAATCACTAAAAATATAGCACGAAAGACAAAAATAGTATAACGTTATGGAAAGCGAAGAAAAAAAATCAGATCATTACATTCTTTTTATCCTCTCATCACATTCAAGGCAAATTTATTTATAAATGCTTCAATAGAATTTCATCCAATTTTGTTTTTGTAAAATAAAGAGACAAATAATAATTCATAGTGTTTGCAATAAAATAAATAAATATAAACGATATAATTAAAAATCTAAAAAATGAATTTCCAATATCTAATTAAATATTCTAATAAAATGTTTCCGTTTCCTAAGTAGACCCAGATGAGAGAGAAAACCTTCTCAAATGTCATTTGTCTGTGCGTGAAAGTACTTTAACTAAATTATTAGGGTTCCTGCATAAGATTCTTTATAGGCTATTTTCTGAAAAGAACTTGAAGATTTAAGAGCAGAAAACCAGGCAAAAGTTCTGTTTTTACTCTTGTTTACCCGTAAAGTTAGAAGACGTTAAGTGTTTGTATATTTTTAGGGACGTGGTAAAGTTTGATCAAATAATAGAAGTGGTCTTAACCATATTGCCGAAAATGGCTATCAACAAAAGTTTGAAGGAGTATTTCTAAAGAGAAATAATCCATCTGTCTTACTTATGCATCTGACAAAGTTATGAATGCAAATCATAAAAGAACAATTTTTTTGTACAAAAATGATTTTTTTATATAAACTTAATTTTCAATACCTTAAATTTCAGTTATGTTTTCTAAAAAAAACTGACGTCGGATCATTATAATTTTTTTTAAAACCATGTCTTCTCTGAAACAACGCATATAAATCTCTACAATGTGAAGAATGTTTAGACAGTTTTTTACGAGTAATATTCGTTAATTATTAGCTCAACCATTTCGGGGTCACGCCTTGGCTACAATACAAACGGATAAATATTTGTAAAATTTGCGACCAGCACGGGCTTCGAACGCATGACCCTCGGGTCGTAAATCAGATGCCACTATCAACTCACTTACTAGGGCGATGATTGTCAATTAGCCAATAAAAATATATTTACCAAAATACTACTACAAAATGTAACGTCGATATGAAAAAATTAAAAAATCTCGTCGGATAAACATGGAAAAAAAACTATGGAGTATTTTATTTTATTAAAAACAAGGTATATATATAATTATTTTGCAGTGTATTGCTATTTAAAAAAAATACTTTAGATAAATATAAAGACATAAAAATAAATTTAGGAAGAATACTGATTTTCTTTAGATAGATTCAATTTGAATACTGAGAACTCTATAAAGTTACTATAAGAATGACATTTTTTTTTGTTATCTAACAAAAAATGATTTATTAAGAGTATGACTAAATCATTACTAAATAACTTTCCATACTACGAAAGTTACAATATTTTCAACTGAATATGTTGAAAATGTTGTGATAAACGAAATCAGTTTTATTGTCTTTAATGTATTTGTGAAAAAATGTATAAGAACTGTTTTATTGTTTAAAAATGACAAAGTTAATATATTTGAAAAATGAATGGTGTTTTTTTTTCAAAACGAGTTCACTGTGACTCTTGTGAATTTGTTTGTTGTTCTTAACTCCAATATCTACTGAAATATTGGTTTTTTTCAATAAAATTGAATATATGTAGTCTTTTATAAAAATAAGATATTTAGTAAAAAAAAAAATACATTCAAGTGCCTACTTCCAATATAATGTAATATTTCGATGAATCGATATCTTATTGAATAAAAATATAACAAAAGTATTATATTTGCTAAAATAATATGAATACACTCAGTATAATACACAAAAACTGGTAAACAATGATTTTCCGTTATATTTTTTTACCAAAATACATCTTGATATCGTATCTACATAGACTACGGAAGTATACCATAGAATTGGTGGTTGTTTACTTGAGTAGTCCATTTTACTGGTTGTGCTACTTTATATAAAGGCTTTAGATTTTCAACTGAATTTTGATAATGTGTTTTCAACCCGTAAAAAACACATGGGGTTCGAAAATGACAATTTCCCTTTTCTTCATTCGATTGCCAGATATATTTTTATGTTTAATTTTCGAATGCTGTGCAACTTGTGCACAGATTATGTATTTACTCCAATACGATATAAAAATAAAAAATATGACAAAAATTGATATTTAAGAAGGATATAAAAACCATAAATCAAAATTCAAGTGCAACATACGGCTCCTTAAAAAGGATTTTGAAAGCTTCTTTATATTTTTTTTCGATTTTTAGCTTATTTATTAACTATTTTAGATTTTCCCATTCATTTTTTTAAATCAATAGGTGCCTATAAAGTAATTTTGTTAACCCCCACTTACCTTTTTAGTTTATTTTTAAATAGGTAAGAAACTTTCAACTGGGATTATTGTACAACTAAATTATTGTGGGTGACCAACTTTTTGCACCACACCCCTCAATTAATACAATGATATGAGTATTAATACACTATAATCTCCATTTATGGAATATAATACTTCTGTTATGTTAAATATATATAAATATACCTCAAACACGTATTTATCAAAAAAAAAACCTTTAAAATATTTTTAATTGAATAAAAATATAAAAAAATATATGAAATATAATGTTATAATAGTTGTTGATGAGTAAAGTGTCAAAAATACTCATATTTGGTAATTTCATTATGTTTTTGAGCAAAAAAGTGTTTTTCTTCAACCTCCACTTGCCGACGGCTCACATCACTTATCACTTTCGTAGTGTTTTCATATATGGCCTCGCTAAAAAGGTTCGTTGGGCATAAAAAAATCAAGCGTTCCTTATAACTAAAGTTAAATTATTCGCGCCAGATTTTATATAAAAAGATAGAATCGTGATGAACTGGATTTATTGCGCGAAAATTTCACCGACTTCGTCTCTCGTATGTCTGAAAACATGATTTGCATATGAAAATATTTATTTTCATAGTTTTCCCTACGCAGATGATATTTTACATATTAAAATGATAAATTTGCTCTGCTATTGGTTTTTGATTCTAAAATAAAAGCATTTTTGGTATTATTTTTGAATTATACGTAATTACTCATATTGAAATGTAATGTAATGAAAAAAATCTTTTCTAAATGTATTTACAAGTATGTGTACTATGATTTTATTCAAACGAGTATATTCAGTCATGATTGATCTGTTAGTATTATAAAGGTGGCTTATAACAATTAGATTTATCAATATTTACTCTTCTATGCTATGAAAAATAGTTTTTATTATCAGAGTCCAATTATGTGTACATTAAGACTTCTTCAATTTTTTTACCAAACATGCGAAAAAGATATTAAACTTCTGAACTATTTTTTATATGCATAAATAATATCTACGAGCATGATAGACTATTCAAATAAGTATACATTTTTTTTTATGAATAATAATATTTTACTTAATGTGTACTGAAAAAAGTTACAATAGAGGTAAAGTATATCAAATTATAATAATATATAATATTTATCCATTTAATATCGTTATAAAAATACATAATTATTTAATGTTTTTTAAAGTTGAGTTTAACGTTATTTTCTATTAATAGTTAACGGCACTTTGTTCTTTATTATAAAAAAAATATATAAAATTCAAATTGAAAAGATTGAAATTTTACTAGATTAATAAATAAGGTTTAAATTATTAATACTAGAATATATAATACAGTCCTATAGAAATGCTAGTAGATGCGCATATATAAAAATAAAGTACTATAATTTTAAGTGAAAAACGATCGTATTTGAAATTTTCTTTGAATTCAATTCATTTTTATTCTTTTATTGTGATTTTTAAAGTGAAATTGGTTATGTATAATAAAGTTTTATTTTAGTAACACATTTTTTGTAATGTTTCAGTTGAATTAATTATAATATATTATAAATATTAAACAAAGTGGAAAAAATGTCTAATAAAACAAGATTTTGCTATTAAATCCAGTCCCATTACAGTGGATCATATTGAGCATAACT
>JAPMAG010000681.1:3976-14286 GCA_036584685.1 Rhyacophila sp. Rhy_31_5 | reverse complement strand
ATCGTCAATTATTAGCTCAACCGTTTCGGGTTCGTGTCCTGGCTGCAATACAAATCAATAAAAATTTGTAAAATTTTGCATACTCTCGTAGAAATGTGATACATACATTATCAAATGACAAGTATATTTTTAAAATATGGCGTCGTATTAAAACGTAATTATGTAACATTAATCCAAATTATAAAAGTAGGTTTTTGAAGCCCCTGAGATATTTTGTTAGGGCAACACTAAAGCATTAACGCGATCATCTAAATTCTATCGCCAGAAGATCATAATATGCCATTTTATTTTAATGTCCTTTTATAAAAGTGAGTATTAAGACATCATGAGTTATATCGTTGTATACGATAACATGGCCTACGCATACTGCCAGAGACCTCTCTTAAAACGGTTTACTGGGGTAAACTTCAAACCTAACGATGCTGGACGTAGTATCAACGTTATATATTTTTAGTTTTTTAATGAATTGCTTATTTTACGTACCTTTATGTAATATATTCGATATAAATATATTCACTACGATACAATCTTAAATATGTTATGTAAGATTTCACATTTTTAGTTAATTTGAATTAGTATAAGTGTTATATAAGCGATTATATCTCATTAGAGTAAATATTTACAATTAAAAAACGTAATAAATTAAAATGGAAATCATTTTAACAAATGCATCAGAACTTCTTTTACCCATATCCGCCTCGAAATGCTGCATATGTATCTCCAGATTTTTTAACAAGTAGATAATTTTCGGTTATTAGCTTAACCAATTTTCTCCATGCCCTGGTTCCAAATGCACTTGAAAAAACTTGGACAATTTTCGCTGGCTACGAGATTTGAACCCTATACTCATGGCTCGTGAGTCGGGTGTGCTATCTGCTCAACTACGAGGGCGACGTGTCCACATATACTATTTTTAATAGAAGAAAACTTATTACATCGTACATATCATTAGCAATACACACTATTCATAATGGTATTTTTTCTATTAACGTCATACGTATATTTAAAAGCATTAAAACATAGTGGCGTAGCAATGAATTTTGTTCCCTTCAGCTACGTAGTTAATATATTTTCACTTAAAAAACCAAATATCTCTTCACCTCTAAACAAAAATAAAAGCTTACAAAAAACGAAAGACATCTTATAATATCCGATCGATATACGTTTACTCTAAAAAACCACCTACTACATTTCATGTAGGCCTCCTTTCTAGTACTAGGAAATAATCCAAAAATTTCTTATGAGCCCTCTACGCAGTAGTAATATTAGTAGTAGTTTTCAGTCATTTAGGGCCTTATAACTGACTCTTCCTTGCATGACTCGACTATACGATAGCAACGAAATTGACTGCAAGTACTCAGAGGTTGTCCCTAAACCACGTAACGATCTCTGTGATAGGAAGATATGTTAATTTTTATTGCTACGTAGCATTTTTCACTCTTAAACAGTGGACAGGAAGGAGTTGATTTTAAATTACATTCCTATTTAATGAAAGTAACGTATTCTTTTAGAGGAGTGAGGAGAGGGGTCAAGCTCAGTAGTGGACTAACCCATAGGTTTAGGACATCAAGGGACAGGAAGGGCACTAGAGAAATTTTTCATGGCCGAATTTATCATTTAAATTATTAAACTTATCGAATAAGTTTTGTTTATAAACATTCTCTCTTGTGTCATCATCTTTATCCTGCAAAATAAACTACACTGGACTCGTAGATTGGAAGCTTTACAAATTTTGAATAAGTCTATACAAGTAAGGAGGCACTAAAATTAGTTAGTAGTTAAGCTATCTAAGAGTCAAGCCAAATGTTTACATGGTGTTACATAGAGAGAGGTGTGTAAAAAAACGTTACGTAATTTATAGACGACTCCTTACGATAAACATTGTTTACTTATCAGGGAAACGTTTCGAAAATACTCGTACACTCAAAACACTCTTAGTAGAAGTGACGCAATAGCAAAAACCATATTATAAAGTGTATTTATTTTTCTAAATATGCAAAGCTAAAACGTTTTTTGTAATGTCAAACCAAATAGAAAATGTCTGTATCTAAATAATAAATCACACATAAGACATTTTCAAGCGAAAGGATTTCAAAGTTAACGTTACATAACGAATGATAAAATAATGGCTGTGAGCAATAAAGGCTTTTTACTTTGCCTCGCAGACGCGGCAAATAAATAATATTTTATGTTCCATATACCTAATACCCTCTACACACATTAGGTTTGTGCTGGGAATAAAGCCTTCGTATACAAGTATTCCTTCGAAGCGAGTTTCGCACGGGAGATTCTAAACATTTCACAACGCCTACACCAAAATATATATTAAGATAACAATTTAATAGATTTTACAATTACTTCACTATTAATATTATAATCATTGTTTTATTGCTAGATAAAAATAAAACTAGAAATTGGCAAACTAAATACTAGATTTGAGCAGTCATATTACGAAATTCAAGTAATAAGCTTTGATGATTCCGGCAATACAACTTGTACTAAATTTATAATAATTTCATAAGGTTTATCGGTTTAATAAACAAACTATTCTTTTCATAATGAAGCAATTTTATACGTATTTACGTATACTTAACGATCAATTTGTAATTTGCAATATGCGTACATGGGCACGTTATCCGTAAATCAAGTTATATAAACAAAATAAAACTATATACCCATTAAGAATATATTTAAACTCTCAAAAAAATATATGACTTTAGCGCTCATTTATGGCAGAATTTCATTTTTAGGTTAGATGTAAAATTAAAGAAAACAACGTTTTTGAAAAATCCCTAAAAACAATTGTATGTACTAATTTACTTAACATCTTTAAAATCATATTAATTAATCATATCCACTTCAAACCGGAGTACATGGATCTCCAAAATATGAAGGATGCTTTAATAGATTTTTACGTGTTATATATAATTGACAATTATTAGCTTAATAAATTTGGTCTGGTTTCAAATGCACTTATGTGCAATTTTCACCACCTATCAGATTCAAACACGTGACTCTCGGCTTATTGCTCTAATGCACTATCCACTCACTCTCTTTTGAAAACGTATCATATCAATAATTTAGTTATTAACAACTCGCACTGTATTTTTTAATTTATGAAATGTTATCAGAAATACAGCATAGTTTTAAAGACATCGGCACCACACAGTTTGAATAGCATCGACCTTTACACGAAGAAATCTGGAACACAGTGGTTTGAGGTCATAGGGAGGTTCTCCAAGAGACAGAAAATGTGAATAGAACGAGATAGAACGACACGAGCTTTTCATCTCTCTCTATATTTCCGAGAATAAAGGCACACAGTAGAAAGCCTTATTATTCCCCGGTAAGAGAAAAGCGAAGAAAGGCATTTGTGGAGTGAATGGAGGGAAAGCTCCTCCTCCTCCATGTTTTAGCAGAGCTTTTTGTTAACGGAGTTTTTGTTCGTAGAGCTTTTTCACAGTGGAGACGATTTTCCTAGCAAAGATAACGGGTGTTACATACCTAAATTCTCACCTAACTTGTATTTTCACTCGACGTCTCAATGAATTACCTTGTAATTAAATATACAACGATATCTACAAACAATATTTATCTACATATCTTCAATAACAATCGATAAATGAAATTGAGCTTAGCAAATGTATGCGGAAAGTAGCCATTTTACAATTTTGAAAAACAATAACGTATGTTTTATAAAATATTATGTATTGTTTCACGATCTGTACAACGTACCTAGCCTCATTTCATACGAGAAAGTCTTACGAATTCGTTATGAATTCACTGTAGCCTAAAACAACCACACTACTTTCAATTATAAATATTGACTATTACTAAAATACATTTTCCGAAGATCAGTCCACTATCTTCTTATATATAGTATAATTTATAGTTTGCATTCAACTTGTGGTTCGTGGCACTGACAGCTTTATCCATGAATAATCTCATTCATGGCCTTCACTATATCCTATTATTTTGTACAATCCATGTTGTTACCGAATGAATTGTATTTAACCACCCTGTAGTCATCGTAAATAGAAGGTCGCTCTTATGTTTTTCTCAAGGGGCTTAATTTTCCGAAGCAATGATGATGGTAATAATAATTTTCTCCTCACAATCAGAAGGCTAATGCGATTATTTTTAATGTCTTATTAAATATATTATTAATAGACAAAATATTGTAGGTAAACGTATACTGTACGTATAATTACTAGAAAATTGAATTACGTACAAAATATTGATGTAAATTAATTCTTCCACGAAAATTATCTGGAGTTTTTTTCTACTTGACATCTTCGAAATGCATATATTGTGAAATTCAAAATAAACAATGTTTCTGTAATATTTGTATATTTCTATACCACAAACTTTAATAATGAACATATTTAGTTTATAACTAATTAATTTGTAATGATTGGATAATTTTTAAGAAAAGACATGATAAATGTTGAAAGACTTGAAACTTGAATCATATACTTTTACAGTACAATGTTTTTATACCTTAAAAGTACTCATCATCTAATATATGAACATTATTTTTTGCTTAATATTCTTATAATAAGTTGACAAAAATATGCGTTTTTAAGCAGGTTACTGCTAATTTTATATTAAAGAATTATATGAAGAAAAATACTACCATTCTAAACTACGAGTGTATAAGACCAACAAAGGTCGTCTCTGAAAAATAGAAAAAAACAATAATATGGTCACTTATAGAATGAAAATTTTTGAATCATAAATTAGAGAAAATAAAACATTTCCTGATAAAAGAATATACTTTTTTTGAGAATTGCCATAACAATTAAATTAACTAACGCTGTTTCTAGTATTGATTCTATAATATATACCAGCATACATCATGATGGCCATTCTATCATATCGATATGAAACTATACATAATTGAATATTTAAAAAAAACAAACGGGCAGAATATCTAAACTTCAGATAATTTTACAATACCGTCACAGGATAAATTCAATAACAGTAAATTTTCATGAAATACAAATAGAATAATCGTGATACTGAAAACAATTTCATCAAACAATATTTCGAATTCATCTATTTTGTATCATATTGGCTGTCCAAATTGAAAACTTGCCATCATTTGTTAGACAGTAAACGAATCACTGAAAACTGAGCTTTTTGTATTTGAATCATTCTAAAAAGGTTTCTAGTGATTAAAGATTCCTAATAAATGATGAGTAACCTAAGTCTGATTTATCTCAATAGGGTTTCTATTGCATTGTACACAATTGTATACAAATATCTGAAATAACATCAGATTAAACAAAACCTTTTTTATGACTTTAGTAGTAATAACTAATTTTGCATGTACGAAAGAACTTTTATTTAAAATGCTTATTACTTACTATTCAACCATCGGGTACTACAACATCTGAATATGTAAATCATAACATAGAATTTAATTTACTATATAAGACTAATCGTATTAACTATTGTGGATATAAATATCAAAACATTATATATACTAGTATATAAGGTTTTCATTAAGGGGAAATCTTTATTCATTATGTTACAAGTAGTTCGTGGAATCGACTTTAGAGTAGAATAGACCATATACTCGTAGATTGAAAATATCACATAAATTTTATTCAACTATAGGGCCATGAAGTTTTACTATAAATCACGAATTATAAACATACCCGAAAATGACATTATTTTTTGTTTATCCGTAACAAAATTTTATCTAAAATCCTTTAAAACATCTGATAATTGTAATAGCTATAAAAAATTAATTATTCTCTAAAAAAGTTCTTAAACGAAAAACATTATTGAAAACTGAATCTCTGAGTTAATATTACGTAACACAAACACAAACGAACGTGGGGGGCCGGGGCGGCGGCGCCTATTATGGACCGCGGCATACAAACATAATTATTTGTCAAAGGGTTCGAATCTGACGAAGGAACCTTTTGATAGCGATTGTGGCATTGTGCGATATACATTTCGATTAACCCACACCACCTACGCCAATGTATTATTGTACGTTGTACGAGCTGATATGTTAACGCTATTTTCTCAATATGTGATAACACTATATAAACAGTTAAAAAATATTTAATTCGATTCTACTGAGATATCTATTTCTTCTAGGATATTATTATTTCTATACAATTTTGTTCCAAAACAGAGTACATATATAGAATTCTAAAGTGTGAAGATTTCAGTATTTTTTAAAAATTAACTGCAGTTAAATCCTCGTAATTTTTATTTTAAATTAATAGAAAAAATACCGTAAAGTATCGTATTTTTATCAGTTTTTTGTATTTTTTGAAACGGTTTACTTAAGACGTTATTTGTTTAAGACATTTTACTTCATACAATTAATTAATATTATTAAAATTGTGTTATGGTTTTCTCCTTTGAATACAAATATAAAAATAGTCTAAATTTATAACATTTGTTTAATTTAAAAAAGTTCAATATTTTGATTAAATGCGCACATTTTCTCTATTTACGAGTACAGTAGATTATTTATTCGTAATAGTGTAGAAAAACAATCACATAATAGTTGGATAACAGTGGGTTTCCCAAAAACATAGCAGTTTCCACTGAGTTGTTCAATCATAATACTAAAAGCTTATTTACGTACATATACAAAACAACCCGATATTGTTTTGAATTCCACAAAGAGAACTAATACAAATAGTCAAACCACCCGCGCCTATTTTCAATAATAATTGTCTCTGTGAATTTCAAACTTCTGGTAACAGCGTAACAGCACAATTACTTAAATGGAAAACTTTTCAACTCAGCCATTAATTATAAAATTCACAATATTGCAATAAATATTCAGATGATAAAAAATGAAATTATAAATTTACTTAGCAATAGTTCATTTTAGAATGCTTTGAATCCTACAATAATCAATGGGCCGTTCTGATATTAAGTGCCGATTGAATTTAGATTTAGTTTTTAAAATGTAATACACAATACATTAGGAAATTTTTACCATATCTGACATGAGATGAAGCATATGCAATCTGTACCCTATAAAGATTATCCTAACAGTTGTTTTTACTCGCAATACTAGTCGATTATTAGCTTAGCCATTTTGGAAACATTTGCTGGCGACAAATACAAATGAAAACATTTGAAAAGTTTCTTACAGGATCAAACCCGTAAAGTCCACATTCACAACTAGACAATAATTAATACTGAGCCACTGAAGCCATATTTTATTTATTATACATATATATTTAAACATTCTTTACTTAAATTAGTTTAAAATAACTAATTAAATACCGAAATATTCACAACATGTAAGTATATAATCCAAATGTGATTCTGTAAGTGTTTTTATTAAACGGGCAATATGAGTTATACAATTATATCAATTACAGTTTATTTAATCGTTTTATCAGAACTTTTTATTTTAAAATTACATTTATATAAGTAAATTGTCATTATTTCTACATTTTACTGTGTCTTATAATACAATGTTGTTTCAAGAAGAAGCACGTTTATGAGAAGCTTTATAAAAAAGCTTTGCCTCACTTTGTAACATAACGATTAAATGACTTAATTATGATTACACTATAATTACTATGGAGATGTTTGATGTAACTTATACATGTAATCTAACCACGTAACATAATGAAAATTTTATATACATCTTTAATATGTATGCTTAAGTATTATGAAGACTCATTTTTTTTTAATTTTACTTAATACCCAGCAAAAAGCTTTGAAAAACCTTTCTGCTTATTCCATAATATCGAGCCAGTAGTTTTATCTTGTTTATGATTTTCTTAGCAACTCCAGTCAAATACATTATACATATTTTCCGTTTATGTTATATTATTAATCACATAACTTTTACTTCACATAATATTGTGCATACCTTTATATAGTTGGACTAGAACTAGATGATATGAAAGTTATTACGAGCGTAGGAAAAATCGCATTGATAATTTGTACATCAGTACGATATTTAGGCTTGCTTTGTTCAATTATACCGTTCAATAAACAACGTCTGTGTTTTCGATACAATAATTCGAAATAACGACGGTATTAATTACGGTTTCAACATTTCATTCTTTGAATGGGGTATTCCAAACAAAACATCAATAATTATTTGACAATACTGACATAGATTGTCAATCATTGCGTGTAGAACATAAATTGAAATTACAAAAATGCCTGTTTTGAGTTATGTACTAAATTGTCATTCAAAAGAATATTCTATTAATGACGGAAAGATGAAACTCATCCGATACGTTGCTACCGTATGAAACGAATTATTTTTAAAAACTGTTTTGTTCTATCTATATCTTAAAACTATGTTCTTGTAGTTTCACCCAAATGATCATAAGCCCCGAAATTGAAGTATGATACTCAATAATAGTATCTACTCAGTAATGTATCTAAGAGGGTAACTACACTATGTCAAAAATGGAACTTTTTCACTATGTCTATTCAGTCATTTTGGTGTTGCTTTCCTTGGATAATATATAATTGAGTATCATCATTGGAAAGAGCGTCGCATATCGATCGATGTTGATATCTCAATTTTGCTAAAATTGGCACAGTATATATATCTTACCTCCTAGGTACAGAACTGGTAGCCTATGAAAAAGACAAAATCAAGTAGCAAGAATCACTTAACTTACCTCTTAGGTATGGAACTGGTAGCTAATGAAGAAAACAAAAGAAAGTACCAAGAATCACTTGCAGAGTTAACAAGAAAATGTTTGTTTAATAATATAAATGGTAAACGAAAATAAAATTACAAATTATTAAAAAGTTCATATTAATATCCGAATATACTTTAATGAATGTTTAATGCAACGGCAGTATATTAATGCTAAATTAGTATTCAGATATCGCATTGTAACGTATTTACGTCATAAATATACGTAGTTTTTTTTTTCATTTCATAAATATTTTAGTATTTATTTATACATTGAAGTCTGTGGTTTTGTCGGTCGAAGCGTTAATAGGAGTAAAATACTGTGGCTTCACCGTAAATATTATATTATGCTACATTAAATATTCATATTTTATCGATTTATCTAAATAATATTTACGTGCATGGTATAACGAATAATCAGGCCTAAGAAATACACATCAAATTATGTGTACACATAAATTTATTATTTCTAAATATAAAAGCAGTTTAGAAACTTTTTTTTCTCGAAATATAAATTTTTTAATGAAAATTTTAAATACAAGATACTTTTCATAATGAATGTCTAAAAAACTGTATTAAAGTCAATAGTTGTTCGTTATTATTGACCACAAATTGAATGACTTATGGGTAATAAATAATTGATCTATTTCATCATAATCCATGTCTATACCTACTAAGTTAACTAACAATGTAAAATTCAGATTGTTTTTTGCCAAATTCTTACATAAAGTGCTCAAGAGTATTCGCAAGTCAAATATTTTATTAGAAACAATCGATAATGAAAAGATACTCGTTTTTTAAAGTTTTCTTTGACAGAAAAAAAGATCAAGCTTCAAACAATTGTCAGTTAACAGTTGTTTTCGTGAATATATTATACTTCTCACAATTATCAGGATGCATAAATAATATTCACGCCTATCACGATGATTTTGTCATTTTTTTAGCTTAAAGCTCTAGTTTTTCATTGGTTTTATGATCATTATGAAAAGTCGATTTAGTGAGCTAATATATACGTATATAAGCGTACAAAAACTGACCAAATAAAAAAGGTAAAACAAAAAACAGTCTGGACTGACGATAATTGGCAAAGAGACGTTTGATATTGCTAATTGACAAGCATACAGGACCGCCATAAAATTTAGAAAGAGTTAAATTTCAATTCAAGTAAAATAAAATTAATGAATTTAAAGAAGTTTACGGTTAGTATGAGTATGTATTTCTCTTATCTACCATATTGTTAAATTTTTAGTTACGCAGCATCTTAACAAATGTTACCAGCTCACAACATATTAATGTAGTGATATATTTATTTTATTCATCATCTATCAATTCAAATGTATCAGGAGACTATTTTGTTTATAACTTACACATATATTTATTTTTTCATTGTCATGGCACCACTATCCAAACCATCTAAGTCCACGAATAATTACACATCCATCCTTTTCTTTCTTTGTTTTTCCGTCCCTATCCGTTTACACTCAACTTTTCTATCTGTTCATTAAATATTTTTTAAAAAAATGTAATATTATTGAATTAATCAATGTGGTTATATCAATGACTGAAGATTAGAAGTAGAAGAGAAGAAAGGAAAATAAAAGAGTCATTTTGCACTTTCAATATATTTTATCAAACATGTAAAAATATTATATATATT